>SNQJ01S0013557.1:106852-177701 GCA_010110895.2 Picea sitchensis
TTGTTCAACATGTCTTCGTCCGAGGCCGTTTCTGGGAAAATGAAAACGAATTTTAAGAAACCGAGAGATTTTTTTCTACGCAACGGGATGAAGAACAAAAATCTCTCTCAGTTTTTTCACAGGTGCCAGGAGCAGGGAGAATCAAATCCATCTTCAAGGCCCTTTTTTTTTTTTTCTTTAGATTTTCACTTTTCCGTTACAGTCCTAATTTTGCGGGAGATATTAAGGCCATATGGAGGAGAATTTGGAAAAACAGAAGGAGGTTTTTTTCCATAACATGCCCATATACAATAACCTCCTTCATTTTTTCCCCAAGTGTCAGCGTTGAAGATAAAAAGATGTCTGTTCGGACCCCTTTTTTGCAGAAATTAGGCCCGTCTTTCATGGCAGACAGTTCCAGATTTTTGGGGATTTATGGCTATTTTTGGCCGAGGCGGTTGAAACCAACTTCTGAAACTTATGGGGAGGTATATCCTATTTATTCAGAGTATTTTAATGTAAATAGGTTCGACCTGGAGGTATGAGAGAGGGGAAGATAATCTAGAAACACTTTCTGTTTTGTCAAGATGATCAACGGGTTGAAGTGATTTGGAATGAATATTAAGACACTGGATTTCCAGATTCTTGTGTCATGATTCGTGGTGAAGTTTTCTGATGTAAACTATCATTTTCATGTTTTCCTCATATTTTTTTCTTCCATCATTGTTTATAAGAAAAATATAATTAGTATTTGTCTTGTACACCTTGATTTGGCTTAAAGCAATGTTTATGTTTTCTTCTGCAAATTGAATGTAGAATTCATATGAATGTTGCTTTGCATTTGAGATGATTCTTAACCCATTCTTTTTTTCCATCTTACAAAATATTGAGATCCACTATCATGGCTGCCTTGCCTGGTTACCAATGTTCTTAGTTATTTATTCATTCATCAATTTTAACTTGTTGACTCCATTCCACCCAATGGCCTTTTCCTCTGTTGTCAACCAAACCCTCATCTAAATATTTCAAAAAACCCCAACCCCATGCTTTCATAGCTATCCTAACATATATTCCATACAAACCAAGTTAAAGCAAATAGAGAGATCCCTCTCTGAGTCTTGGAGGGCTAGATCCAAGACTCGAAGTGGTTTTGATGTTGCCTCTGTGACTGCCATCACCGCCTTGGGAAAATTACAGAGTGCTAACAATACCAATTCCATGTCTCACCATACTTTTTCATCCAGTCAAAGAATGCTCTTACTGCCTTCACATCACATTCTTGGTGCTTGTCGAGTCAATCCTACCAAGTCAATTGTCATGCCTCATCATGTTCAAGGGAAGTTTCACTTCAAACCATTCATTTGCAGTACTAGCACTTTCATTTTCCTGTGTTATTCCATACTCATTCAATTCACTAGATCACATCACTTTCCTATTTCAGTTTCGTGTCGATGACGGGGGATACATCAAGGCCCTCCTTTGACAAGTCTTTTCCTGTCGAATTCAACACATCATCTAAGAATTATACTTAGAAACTAATTAGTACCTTGGGACCTGCATGCCTCAATGACATATCTCCTCGCCTCTGGGTTTACATCATTTACCTTTGATTGAATGATTCCACGAATGTTAGATTTCAACTCATTTATTCACATTTGCTAGAATGTACTAGGTTACCTTGGGATTCATTGATATCATTAGTGATTTCCCTCACACTTGTTAACAATTTACATCAATGAAGGGTTATCAAGTAGTTTATATCATGTTTGAAATAAAATCATCTATTCACATGGCTATATTTGTACCACATCAGGATTAGGACGAAGACCCTGGGTTGGGAGATCACTCTGTTATCTACTTTTCCTAGGTTGTGAAGGAGATCATTTGAGCATATTGATATATATATTGTCACATAGATCCATTTTTTATTAATTTGTGGCTATGTTTTGTCATCTTGTAGCTTCACTGTGTATTTTTTGTTGCTGAGATCAGTTCATGTCATGGAGGTATGGATACACATTGTATCTTTGGTGGCCATATCCTAAGTCAATATTTTTCATGGATCTATAGTGTATTGGTCGGCGATCGTGCTTTGATTCATCTCGTATTCCAAGCATAGGTATGTCTTCCTTGGAAATGGAACATATATTAATATTGTTTGATGATTGTTTGCAACTCCCTCTAGGTTCTCCCACTCCAACACCCTTGCTTTGAATAATTTGTAAAGTGTTTCGGCCATCATTTTCTCTTCTAACCTCACACTTTAGGGGGAATATATTACACATCAAAATACCACATTTTCATATCTCACCCTAAGTGTTGCAAGTGTCGTCAAGTGTTGTATTCACCTTACTAAGTGTTGCATGAGAATTTCTTTGTTTTTCTATGTGTTTTAACCCCTTGAAACCATCAAAGAACATTTCCCATGATCCCTAATTCATATTGGAGGAATAAACCCATCATTTTAAGGCAAGAAACACACTTTTTACTTGGAAAATCAACCATTTTTGAGGATTTTTTGAAGGGTAGCCCCGCCGTGGCCATGCTGGGGGAGTGCTACCCCATAGGGTAGTTCCCCCCTTACCTTATTTAGGGATCCTTGATCTCGAATAAACACTTTGTCTCTAACTATAGGGGAGCATTGATTTTGGTTAGAGAAAAATATGGATAATATTGCCTCTTTCTAAGGGCCAAATCTTGGAGATGAGGTTGGTTTGGATCAGATGTTATCCTATGGCACTGTCCTAGGATCATATCCTAAACTAAAAGAGTCATATCCTCAATTAATCCCCAAATCTACTCATGGTTGTTATGCCTCTCAAGCCTATATATTGAGGGCTTTCCAAGGTGAAACACACATAGACATAGATATCAAACTTATGATCCTGGGATTCATGCAAGGGTCTATATGAGGAGAGCTTGGAGGAGTTGCAATTGAAATCATTTGTGGTCTATAAGTTTTCTTGGTTCTCATTTAATATACTTAGCTTATTTCCTTCAAGTGTATGTTTTCATGTGCTTCTCTACTGTTCCTTAGATCTTTGTAGATGAATTTGTTTGATCTAATCTTACAGAGTAGGAGTTGTTTGTTTCGCTTTGCTGCATATTGCAGATATCAAGTTTCACTAAGGAGTTTGAAGATCAAAGCTCAGATTGGGAAAAAGGAGGACAAACTTTGAAACAAGGTGCATCACACTCTTTATCCTTCTCCCTTTATGATTGATCGAACTGAATTTAAAGGGATGTTTGTGTCCATTTGTTGTGTTTTTGTCTTGGTATAGGGGTCTGTAATCCAAGGAAAAGTTCACCTATCCACAGGGGAATATTTATGTAACATAAATTGATGACTCCACTGGGGATGAACATTGATTTATCTTTCCTTGGATCATATGAACCTTTTCCTAGTTTGATCTTGTTTGGTTGACTATTTTTTGAGCCTTCCCTCTTCCCTTTGTTGTGTTTTTTTCTTGGTAAAGGGGTCTGTAATCCAAGGAAAAGTTCACCTATTTGTAGGGGAATATTTCTGTAATAGAAATTGACGACTCCATTGGGAATGGACATTGATTTATCTTTCCTTGGATCATCTGAACCTTTTCCTAGTTTGATCTTGTTTGGTTGACTATTTTTTGAGCCTTCCCTCTTCCCTTTGTTTCATCAAGCAGTAGTCATAGTTACCAGGCCAGTCTCGTTGAATTTTTTCTTTTTTATGCTTATTTTCAAGCATCTACAGGACTATCACTCCCCAGAGTGACTACCAGGGCATTGGTTATATAATAAACACTCCTCAGTGGTCTCTTAGGGAGCACTGCAACACTCTGACACTTTGTTTTAGGGAGTGTTGATCTCTTGTTTTGAGTAGATCTAGGAGAATCTTCCTTATTTTGCTCAGTCCTTTGTTGGAGGTATTTTTCCCAGAGTGTGTACTTTTTCTTGTGACTTTGTTTAGGTTTAGGATATGGATCCTTATCACTCTTTTCATTGTCTTGTTTGAGCTTGCAACCTTTTCCAAATTGTGAGATTGATTCGCCTTGTTTCTTCTTGGTTTCATCTAAGTATTGCAAAAGTTTTTGGTTATCTGACTTATTGGAAAGGTCCGCAAAGGTTTGTTGGTCTTAAGTTACTTTTCAAATATTTCCTCTTTGAACGATTTGAGACTTTATTCTTACCAAAACCTAGCTTATATTGCTCTTTCTTGCTACTTTTTTTCTCAAGACAATTAAGTGATTTCGCTTTCTCATTATCAATTTTTGGATTCTTCTCTGAACTTTCTTGTATCCCTTGAATGTTTGTCAATTGTCGAGTCCTTGATTGAGTGAGTTATCATACTTGTTTCTTTCAGTTCCCGTTAGCCTTTCAGTGCATGTTTTTTTTTATATCATTTTTTGCTTCGTGTCTTTTGTATCGCATTCGACTCTTTCATTTTGATTGAAAATAATAGAGTGTTAAAATATTTGAATTTTCTTTCTTTATATATTAGAATCAAATAAAGAAGATAGTTGCATTCTTGCTTTTGGGTAGTGTAGTAGATTTCATTTAGAAAATTGAATTTGGGAATTGGGTGTTTTTGGAAGTTGAACCTCTTCTCCATCTTGTATGTAGGATTCATTGAAGAAAAATATTTTCATCTCATTATTCTGCATTGTTTTGGAGTCAAGTATAAAACATCATAAGTTTCACTTTCACACCCTTGAGTAAACAACAACCCTAAAATGAAGCGCTTATAAAATTGATCAAAAATATTTATATTATCTAGTAGCAAACCTACATTAGCTTAAAGTGTAGGGATTTGGAATAGGTTGTGAGGATAACTTTCCAAAGCCATCAGAAAAACATACAATCTTGTGCTAGGGAGAGGTAAATCCAATTGTTTGTATAAGCATAGTCGGGATCCCCCTCTCACATACGAGTTAAACACTAGTTCACGTGCGAGAAAGTAACAAATATTTCCCCTTTGAAGATTAACCCACATAGCGGAAATATTGTATATTGGGGGTTCTTCCTAAGAAACAACTAGTTTCATTTGGTCTCGAAACTTCTTGAATCTTGAATCCATTCGGGATCCTCGGTAGTATTATGGCCCACTTGTCTTCATTTCTCTTGAAGAATTTCAGACTTGTTATCCTACCCATACGATCGTTCTCGGTTGTTGACTGTACCCGCCCGAAGGCTGATCGTGAGTTGGTAACCTTAATGGCCTATATCTGTAGGGTTGATATACAAGGTGACGACGAAGGGAAGTCTTCTTCATACTTGGGTTAGACGTTGTTCAAACTCACTCGGGCTCCTTGAAGGGTAAACCCACGGGTAAAACCATGTGGACACTTGAACCAAGGCATAAGTCTGTTAAACAGGTCACCCACATAACTGATTCACCCACTTTATCCCATCCCCTTTCTATATTGATCTCGAGATGTTGGATTTCATCACCAACTAGTGGTTTCGTTGTGGGAAGGTTTGTTTGATTGTTTTCTTCTTATATTTGTAGTGCGTGCTATTTTTTTTCCCTAGTGGACCTTAGGTCGAGTCAGTGTCAATGGAATCAGTTCCTGGGCATACCAATGAAGGAACCCCTTTTCCCGGGGAACCTTTTGTCTTTCCTTCTTTTGTAAACATTGGTCCTCCATGCATTGCCACACTGAGTCTTCCAAGACTCACCATCGGGTTATCGGTTTGGTTTCTCCCCACTCAGGTGATCTCAAATTTTCCCAGTGCTTCGAATGCACCTAATACTTCAGATGTAAGCACACCACCCACAGATCAACCTCATGTCAACCTTTCTCCTTATTCAATCATCATGTCTCCTTCCCTTTCTCCTTCTTCGCCTAGTGAAAGCTCTAAATAAATTAGACAGGTTGATCAGAAGAAGAAGAAACATAAGGAGAAGAAAAAGAAGAATCAGAAAGAGATCAAGCCTCCAACTGCATTAGGTCATGTTGAATCCGAGCAACCAACTATTGTTGATCGTACTCATAGTGTTGATAAATTCAACAAGTCTAAAACAAAGAATCCTAAACCCAAATTACCTTGCAGGCTTTGTAAGGGTGAGCACTTTCTGAGGGATTGTCATGGTCTCCCCAAGGTCTTAGAAATGTGGTCTTCCATGTCATCGTCCCCTGCAGGACATGTTGGTGACACCTCATCAGCTAGTGACGTTAAGGTTGGTAAGAAGAATATAACCGTCAAATTTCCTTGTAAGTTATGTGAAGGAGATCATCACTCTCACTGTTTCCCAAGTATGGACGAGGCTTCTTATCTTTTGGAAAAGCTTCAACTTCCAACTGGTTATCGTAAGATTTCCTCCAATGTACAAATGACAATGAAATAATTCATCAAGTTTTTATTTCATTTTATTTAATTGTATTTTTATAATTTCTGTAGTGTATGATTTAATTAAATAATTTAATCTATTTTCTTTGTATATTTATAATAGATTGATTTCTTCTTATTAGTTTAATTAATTAATTTAATTCATGTTTTATGTGTTGATATAGAATAATATCAACACTTGGTTCTATGGAGGCATGGCTCACTCCAATAGAATAGAGTGTTGTGTAGCTTAGGTAGTTTTCTTTAATTTCTCTTTGTGTGATTTAATTATGTGAGTTGTTAATAATTTGTTGTGTGATTCAATTCATTTATGTTGTTAATTATTTAAGAAGGATTGTATTTATTCATTTATGCAATTGATTATTCACATAAGATTGTATTTCATTATGTGATTAACACAATGATTGCAATTGTTGTTAGGAGTAATGACAAGGATCATCCTGGGAAGGATTAGGCTCTGATTTTGAGGACTTAGTTAATTTCTTTTTCAGCAAGTAGTTAATCAATTTTCTTTCAACATGTGTGATTTATTTTCAGCAAGCATGGTGTGAATTTCAATTTATGCAAGAGTAATTTAGAGTTTAAATTCTACAATTAGTTTTACTGCACATAGTTGGGGTTTCTTCGGGAAATAATTGAGTCATATTCTTGATACCTGCAACTGGTGCATATTTCCTTTCCAACACAATAGTTTGTATATTTACTTTTCTGCAAGTGTGACATTTACTTTCTTGTTTGTGTGTTTACTTTCCAGCAAGAGTGATTAACTTTCATGTATGTTTTTTTACTTTCTTGCAAGTGTTATATTTCAATTCCTACACGTGTGATTTACTTTCCACAATTTGTTGAACCTTGCCAAAGATTGAGAATTATCTATACTATGACCACAAAAATAATCATTGATACCATGACTACATATCAAACCAATGGGAGAGTAAAGTGTAGCTTCCATATACAGTTCATGGCAACTTAGAAGTTCCATACAAGCCCCAAATTGATAATTAAATGCAAATTCTTTTTAGTTGTCTTTCTAAGAAATTAGAAAGGTAATTAAAAAGCCCGCCATTTTTTGCACAATTGCCAGGGAGTTTCCAAAGATGCAATTACATTCTTTCATTGGTTTGAAATTCATTCTAGCATTTTGATTCTTTCATTGATTTGAAATTCATTGTTGCATTTTCATTCTTCCATTGGTTTGAAACTTGTTCTTACATTTCTTTCCATAATTGGTTTGAAATTCATTATCATTCTTGCATTGGTTTGAACAGAATTTTTTTATTGTTTTCACACATGATATAAAGGTTATTTAGATACATTGATTGAGTTATGATTGAGTAACCAAATATTTTTTGTGGTGTATTAAGAGCCACCCATAGTACTAATATCTCTTTTGCAAGAATCCTGGCAGGAGAAAAAAATTTGCATCAGTGAATGAAGAGAAGGAGCCAATGGGATGACAACACCTTCAAATTTGATTTTGGAACAAGAGATACAATTCACTATTGTTGTGACTCTGGTACGTGAGATTTGTAAATTACAATTTTTTCGTTGAACATGAAAGAGAAAAATATTGAATGAGATGTCATTTTCCATCTATCCTTCTCTCCTTCATCCACTCTTGTGACATTCTCCTTTCTCATTCTTCATATTCTCCCTCTCCTCACCCCTCCCTCATTTATTTTCCATCCACTAACTCATGGTTTTTTTTATTCAATGCGCCCAATCTCTTTGTTTTTAGGAAATTGTGCAAATCAATGTTTAAGGAATTAATGGTTGGCAGAAGTATATAATGTTTTTTGAGTCTACTTGGTAAAGTGTTGTTACATGTTTCATCTCCTCTATTTTATTGGTGAAATCATTTTTCACTATAAGTCCTCAATGGCAAGTGCATCAAAGAATGTGGGATTGACATTAGTACATCTCTTATCCAGACTATTCTCCTAGAAAATTGGCGAGCATCGTGGTTGGGTGTGTTGGAATACTAAGAGGGGGGGGGTGAATCAGTATTACCCTTTTTCGACAATTAGCAACTACTTTTATATTTTGTTAATTACCACAATAGATCAACAATAGACTTTTTTGTAAAATCAATTATATAAATATAATTAATAGGAATTACAAGAATTTTATGAAGAATAGTGAAGGACACCAATCCTTTTTAGAGCACCAACTCTAGGAGACACAAATATCCTTCTTCAGGGCACCAAACCTAGGAAACACCAACTCCCTTGTTTCTTTAAGGAATCAACCCTAGGAAGAACCAACACCCTTATATTTAAGGCACCAACCCTAGGAAGCACCACCTCCCTTGTATTTAGGGAACCAACCCTAGGAAGCACCAAATACCTTAATTTGCACTTTAAAGGATATGAATCCTTCAGTGCTCCTCCCTTCCACCCTCACTTCATAAGAATCACCAGTTCTTCTTCTTGGACTCTGCTTCTATTTTTTATCTTCTTATTTGGACTGCAGAGACACCTTCTTCTCACCATTATTTCTCGTTTATATACTCTTCCAAATGGTGTGAGCTACGAACCATTGTGTCCCTTTGTTTGGACCATCACACCTCTTCATTTTAAATTAACAATGTGTGCTTTTCATAAATTGATTATAGGTATGAATCAGTTTCTTTTAACTCAATTCCATATCTCTGCAAATATTGCAAAAATCGAATCCTGCAGAGGCGCTTCCTTCAAACCATTTACATGTGACCAACAACATAAAACCATGGGATTATTAACTAAGCAATGTACCCAACACCTTATGGCTTATATGTTCGTAACCCATGACCGGGGGATGGAACCTAGTCCTCCAGTACTTCGACCTTCAAGCGATTTCTCTCTCATCTGATCTTCCGGAGTTTCAACACTCTGAAGTGGTTACCTTTCACAAGGGTTGATCCGATGGTTGGCGTGATTCCTGGAACCAAATCAATGGTCTAGCTTTGATCCTTACTTATCCTTCCATCAATTAATCCAATGGTTGTGACTTAATCAAACATTGATATGGACAACCATTATTTCCTTTGGGACTTTAGGACTTCCAGCCTCTGCAATATTTCAACCTTCCGGATTACATTTTTCTGAAGTAGATTTGACGGTCGTTATATGTTCTTCCGTAAATGGATGATCATGGCTTGTCCAGAGGTTTCTAACAGATCGACGACCATGACTTGATCTGCAGTTGAGTGGACAGTTCTCATTCACTTCTCACAAGGATTGATCCAAGGGTTAACATGAATCCTAGAACCAAATCAATGGTCTAGCTTCAATCCTTACTTATCCTTCCACTTCTTAATCCGATGGATGTGACTTAATCAAAGGTTGAGATGGACGACCATTATTTACTTCGGGACTTCTGCATGTTGTTCATAACAACTCATCATCACATCATAATGACATCGAATATTGACATCAATGAAAATATGTCCAACAATATCCCCCTTTGTCATTGATGGAAACACATTAAATCCATACACAAAATCTCCCTCTGATGATTCTTCTCTCCTTTGAAGTTACTCTCCCCCTTTGACATCAATGGAAAAGGGTTGCTTCCCCTATGATCAATAGTTTTTTGTTTGTATGTTGCTGACCAACATCTGAATTTGGGTAACCCCCCCTGCAATCATGCTCTGCCTTCCATAAAGGAATGAATCCCCCTGTCAATATTCTCTCTCTACCTCTGATTGTTCTTCCCCTCTGTTTCTAAAAGGGTGGTTCTTCCTGACAAGGTCTCTCCCCCTGTCATCTCTACAAGATGTTGCGTGTACCATTGTATAAAACATAATAACTTCCATTTATGGTTTTTCCACTTATAACCACTTTGGGACGAATGCATGATCATATCACATGACTTTACTGAGACAATACCTCACCTACATTTTTCCTGGGTAGATGAAGACTCAAAACTAACTATTTCAGAACCTGCATAGAGTTATATCATCAAAACATGATTCTTTCAATGATCCTAGTTATATATTCATTTTTTTGTTCTTCAATACTCATAGGAGTATCAACATGACCAATTTTTAAGTCTTCCCTAATTTCTCCTTCCCTTCTTTGTTTCTAATATTTTTTTTTTTTTGAGAAGGAGTTTCAGTGGATCATTAAAATAGCATTGGAAAACTTCTGAGATCATCATCACTCAATTCTTCTGGTTTTTCTACTATTGAATACTTATCATCATCGTCACTATTTTGTGCACCAGAAGCTTCTTTATCCTTGTTTTGAGAATTTTCCCTTTTTATTTTCCATTTGTTGGGTAATGGATAATCTACTAGTATGACATTATCAAGTTATGGAATTGTGTCATATTTTTCTTTAGGAGTTTTCTTGTCTTGAGCTTGACCTACTTTATATGCATAGCTTTTATTATTATATTCCTTATTAGAATTTTTACCCACCAATCTCCTATTATTAACTCCATCAATCTCAGGAGCAATATATTCATTATCTTTCTTGCTTGGTATTTTAGATTTTCTTTTCCATATCTTCTTATTTTGTTTGTTAGGGTTTCCTATCTTTAAGGATTGCAATGGTAATCTACACTCTTTGGTTTTATGACCATAGTTGTTGCATTTTTTATATTCAATATTGAGTTTTTGCAAAGGAACAAATGAGTTGTGGTTTCTTTTCTCTGTATTGTCCCTATTGTTCTTATATTTTTGGACATTTATGTTATTGTATTGTCCATAAGATTTGAAATGTACTGCCTTATGACCAAAATTATTGCAAGGGTAACAATATCCAATAAATAGATATTTATTAGGGGGATTTCTTCTGGTGATTGTATTCTTCTTGTCTTTTTTTACTTTAGTAGGGAATGTTGATTTATGTTTATGTGGAACATTTTTCAATGGTATCATCTTTGCTTTATTGTCTTCTCTTCTTAAGGAGCTCTTTAGAGCATATGCATAACTGATTGGTCTTTTGACAGGTTCTTGTGATGTAGAAGTTGAGTCTTGGGTGTATCCCAAACCAGTCTTGTTGTTTGGTGACCTCTGACTACTGAGAATTTCATCCAAGATCTTTGAACTATTTCCAAATTTTGATCCCTTCTTTTCTTTCTCAAGTTCACTTTTTAGCAATTTAATCTTAGCTTCTAGTTTCTCACATACTTGTTTGTTATCACTACGTTGTTTTAAAATGACTTCTTCAGTTTTATTAGCTTCCATGAGTTGGGATTTTAAATCACCAATGATCTGCTTTGATTCTTTGATAGTTCTTAAAGAATCTATTTAATTTCATTGATGTGATTCTTCGAATTCTTGAAGTTGTTCCCTAAATAGCTTGTTCTTATTTTTATACTTTCTTAGTTCCTCCAAAGCACTAATTAGTTCTGCTTCTAGGTTCACTACTTCTTCAAATTCAGAATTATCTTCAACATCTACATCATTATATTGAGTATTCATTCCGATTAATAGAAGCTCTGAATTCTCATCTTCACTCATGTCTAAAGAACTGATGTCTTCTTTAGAGTAGAAGTTTTTCTTTTTCTTATAAAATTTATTCTTATATTGGTTTTTCTAGTTGTGAAATTCTTCATCATTTTCCTTCAGCTTAGGATAGGGACATTTGCTAGCAAAGTGTCCAAATTAGCCACAGTTGAAACATTTGAAGGGTAACTTTCCTTTATATTTTCTAGATCCTTTCTGGAATTTCTTTATAAAGTTGGCCTCTTCTACATCAAATATGTATGATTGATATTCATGAGACATATGTTATTGTTTCTTCTTTTCCTTATATTCTTTAAAGGTTGTTTCTTCTTTTGTTGTTTTATCATTCCCTGTTTTCATTTCATATGCTGTAAAAATTCCATGAAGTTGATCAACTGTGAGTGTGTCAAGATCAAACCTATCTTCAATTGTAGAAATCTTGGCATAATATCTCATAGGTAATGACATTAGTATCTTTTTCCCAATAGGTTTATCTAAAACTTCTTCTCATGTTGCTCTGATTGAATTAACCACTTCATGTACCCTATGAAAGTATTCAACAATGTTCTCTTCTTTTTTCATTTTCAGATTTTCAAATTGAGCTATAGGTCTGTAGTTTGGCTTCCCTAACTTTGTTATCTCCTTCATATACAACCTCCAATTTGTCCTAGATTTATTTGGCTGACTTACAATGCATAACTTTCACACATATAGAATTTGTCAACCCTCCTAGAATTGCATTGATTGCTCTTGAGTTGTCATTGCAGATTTTTTTCCTGCAACATCTGTGGGTGGAGTAGTTGGTGCAATGTAACCATCTACAATAGATTTCCATATATCACAACCAAGATCCAACATGAATTTGTTCATTATTATATTCCATAGATCATAGCCACCTCCATTGAACAATGGTGCTTTGTTTCTAGGCATTCCTTCTTGCTGATCCATTTTCAAGATCTACCTTCCAGTTGTTAAACTGTGTTGAAAGCACCTTCTCTGATACCAAGTGTTGGAATATTGAGAGGGAGGGAGTGAATCAGTATTACCCTTTTTCAACAATTAGCAGTTTCTTTTATATTTTGTTAATTACCACAATAGATCAACAATAGACTTGTTTGTAAAATCAATTATATAAATATAATTAATAGGAATTAAAATAATTTTATCAAGAATAGTGAAGGACACCAATCCTTCTTAGAGCACCAACTATATGAGACACAAATCCCCTTCTTCATGGAACCAACCCTAGGAAGTACTAACTCCCTTATTTCTTTAGGGCACCAACCCTAGGAAGCACCACCTCCCTTGTATTCAGGGCACCAACCCTAGGAAGCACCAACTCCCCTAATTTACACTTTAAAGGATATAAATCCTTTCGTGCTCCTCCCTTCCACCCTCACTTCATAAGAATCACCAGTTCTTCTTCTTGGACTCTGCTTTTGTTTTTGATCTTCTGATTTGGATTGTAGAGACACCTTCTTCTCACCATTCTTTCTTGTTTATATACTCTTCCAACTGGTGTGAACTATGAACCATTGTGTCCCTTTGTTTGGACCATCGCACCTCTTCATTTTAAATTAACAATAATATCTATTATTATTCAAATATTACTGTGAAGGATTTTAATTCAGTGAGTGTGCTTTTCATAAATTGATTACAGGTATGAATCAATTTATTTTAACTCGATTTTATATCTCCGCAAACATTGCAGAAATTGAATCCTGCAGAGGCGCTTACTTCAAACCATTTACATGTGACCAACAACACAAAACCATGGGCTTATTAACTAAGTGATGTACCCAACACCTTATGGATTATATGTTTGTAACCCATGATCGAGGGATGGAACCTAGTCCTTCGATACTTCGACGTTCGGTCAATTTCTCTCTCATCTAATCTTCCGAAGTTTAAACTCTCTAAAGTGGTTAGCTCTCACAAGGGTCGATCCAATGGTTGGTGTGATTCTTGGAACTGAATCAATGGTCTGGCTTTGATCCTTACTTATCCATCCATTGCTTAATCCAATGGCTATGAATTAATCAAAAATTGATATGGGCGACCATTATTTACTTCGGGACTTCCAACCTCTGTAATATTTCAACCTTCTGGAGCACATTTCACCAAAGTAGATCAGATGATCGATATATATTATTTTGTAAATGGAAAATTCTATCTTGTTCAGAGGTTTCTAACATATCGACTACCATGACTTGATCTACAATTGAGTGGACAGTTCTCGTTCACTTCTCACAAGGATTGATCCAAGGGTTAGCATGAATCCCGGAACCAAATCAATGGTCTAGCTTCAATCCTTAATTATCCTTCCACTACTTAATATGACGGATGTGACTTAATCAAAGGTTGATATGGATGATCATTATTTACTTCTAGACTTCGGAGGTTCGTAGGTTTGGGTAATTGTTGTTCCAATTTCCACTGGATTTGGTCAGTGCTGAAGTGGTACACATGGGAGAGCTTACGTAATGTTTAGATCTGATGGTTATGATTTAACCTAGAGGATCTTTGATCAATGAATATCATTAACTTCGGTGCTTCAGGCAGTTGTTGGTTTCCCCCAAAGGAAAAACTCCTAGAGTGACGTAATTTGTTGATGTCACTACTGACTTGCACTGGCCTAGTGGCTTCCACTTGTCACTTAGATTCATGACTTATGTAACCTTAAAGTGCCAAATGGACCTAGACACTTGTCATCATCTGATTGTGCCACGTGTCCTTGATGACATGGTTTGTTGACATGGATCTCCTGATGTGTCACATGTCCTCCTTCTGGATCTAACAACTGTGATCAGTTCTAGATGAACGGTCTAGATTTATTTCGGCCTTCGGGACTTTGGGTTGTCCGTTCCCAATTCTCAATTCTCCCGAAGTGATATTCCCTGAATAAAACTTGAGAAAATTAAATTTATCTAATGGTCCATCTTTGACGCGAAAATCCTAACACGATCCAACGATTTTCGGTATTTCGACTATTTCAGGATCTCGTGAATTCTTGATCAATGGTTGTGATCAGTTCTAGATCAACGGTCTAGATTCATTTTGGTCTTTGGGACTTTGGGTTATTCGTTTCCAATTCTCAATTCTCTGAAGTGAGATTCCTTGAATAAACCTCGAGCAACTTGAATTCATATAACGGTCGATATTTGACACAAAAATCCTAACACGAGCCAACGATTGTCAGGATTTCGGTTGTTTCAGGATCTCATGAATCCTTTATTCAATGAATTTGATTATCTCTTAGATCAACGATCTAGATTTATTTCGGCCTTTGGGACTTTGGTTTATTCATTCCCACCTCTCAATTTTCCCGAAGTGAGATTCCCCGATTAAACCTTGACTTTATCTAACGATGTAGAATGCTCCTGTAGTAGATCAACGATCAAGGATGATTTCGGAACCAAAACTTGTGCAATATTTAACTGAACCCTTGCATCCCACAATGGTTCCCCATCATTGATCTTCCCTTACTGAGATCTTACGGTCAAGACTCAATCGGATGTTTGATCAAAAGGTCCTCCTCTGTAACTCCCAGATCTGACGGTCGTGGCTTGTCCCGAAATCTACATCAGTGAACAAGATTCTCCCTTGATTCTTTTGTAGTTTTACTGTGGGGATTTCAATCCTGATCGCATTTCTGTAATGCGATTTCCCTTCCGAGCTATTTGGTAGATTCATCTGCATGTTTTTTATAACAACTCATCATCATTGCAATGAGCTTTCCCTTCTGAGATTTTTGGTTTTGTACCTGGATTTTAACTGATCGAGATCATTAATCTGTTGGGAATTCAATCCCAATGGTGTTTTTGCAATGCACTGATCTCGTGAAATCTAATACGCTGCCTCTCTTGAGCTTTAGGTAGATTCCTATGCATGTTGCTCATAAAAACTAATCATCACATCATAATGACATTGTTTGTTGACATCAATGACAATATGTCCAATAAGGTACCTAGGTGTCTCATGGAAATATGTCCATAGGATGACCAAATGCTCAATATCTACAATTAGGTTGATGTTTGGCCCTAGAGTACACCAGGTTCCCAGTCAATCGTATACCAATGTTTGTCCCAAAGGTACGGTTGGTTCCCAACTGGTATATTGCTCCAAAATCCCAGTCTTCAAGTGAACAGAGGAGCCTCATCATCTAACAGATTTAAACCAAATTTTCCCCATAGACTTACAAGTTTCATATTCTCAAATTGTTTCTTGGTGAATGATTTTCATACTGTAAGTAATGTAAAATTGAATTTGATACATCTTGTACCCAAACAATTCTCCTAGAGAAATGGTGAGCACCACGGTTGGGTACCTAGGTGTCTTGGTCGATGGGAATATGTCCATTGGATGACCGATGGTTTAGTCCTTACGTCTAGATTGATTCTCAACTCCAGAGTACAACAAGTTCCTAGTCAATATTATATCGATGTTTGGACCAAAGGTACGGTTGGTTCCTAGTCGGTATATTGCTCCAAATTTGCAGTTTTACCAATGAATGATAGGAGAATCATCATTTGATTAATCCAACTTCTACTTTTCTGCCAATTTTTTTCTTTACAAATTTTCCTAAAACATAATGGATTGTGCATTCACATTGTTCAACAACATATTTTCCACCTTAAATCATCTCATATTTCAAGTAATGGGGCACTTCATGGGCTCCCACGATGGTTATTCTAGGATCCCATTGCTACCATACTAAATTTTGAATTGAAATGCTTAATTCTTCTTTTATTCTTGATTTGGGTGTTGTTTTTTGCATTTTGCTCAAAGTCTTGTCAAGGTCATTTCACTCAATATGAGCATTGAATGCTTGAATGTTTTGGTAAGTGGATACCTTATATCAAAAATTATATTCCTATCAAAATTCATGCATATCCAAATCATAATATGGAAGCATATATTGTTAGTCAAAATTTTATAGCATGCGGGATTGTTAAATTTACTGAAAAACACAGTTGGGACAGTCTTGTTTTGGGAGACCATATGGGAATGATTTAAAAACCTGTTTCAATCCAAAATATCTCTTGAAATATAGTTTCTAACTGAATTTGAATTTTTCAATTTCGATATCAAACAAAAAAGATATGGTCAAAACACTTACTAGTTGTAAAGCAGAAAAATAAAAAACAGAGTTGGTACAGAGCATTTTTGGGAGCCCTAAATTCTAATGTATGAATTTTGAAAATATATTTATAAGGTGTATTATCCAATTAATACAGTTTACAACTCAAGTGGAATCACTCAATTTTGATATCATACGAGAAAGTTATGTCTGAAATACTAATTGTTTTTCCTAAATCTGCACTACTCAAAATATGTTTCCTAGTCTATTCATTGGCATATTTGACCCATCAATTCTTATTTTTTACAAAATATGATTCTATTGGATATAGTTACATGAATCTACTTTCATTTCCAATTTTAATTGTGTCAATTTTCCATCGAACGAAAAACTTATACCCAAAATAGTAATTGTTCGTCTAAGAGGGAATTTCAAAATAACATAGACATGCAGATGCATGTTTAACATATCATCTCATGGAATTTTTAAAACATGTTTCTACTAGAAGTATCCCTATGAATATACTTTATTTTGGCTTTGAAATCACTTCAATTGGACATTAGATGGAGAAGTTATCAATTAAACATTATTGGGAGGTCTAGCTGGCTAACACATCTCAACAAGTAAAAAAATGAGATTTTTCTTTGTTTATCATTCTTTGAATCTAAATTATATGCACTATTTGTCAAATTTTAAATATTTTGTTGGTTAAGAGAGCTTGATCACCCCTCTTCTCCCATGATCTCACATTTTATTGCAGGAAAGTGCTTTTTTTTTGTAGGCCCCGAGAGGGTCAAGAAGGTCAATCCATGAACAAGTGATTCTTGAAGACAAAATTTCATGGGGTGATGATGATTCCTTGCATGTGCCATTATTTGAAGGTTGAGAACATTGTTACAAAGATTTTACTCTAAGACATAGTCATCGTTACAACTATTGCAACACCTTTGCATTGTTGCAACACATCCAATGCTTGTTGTTGCAACGCTCTTTTTGCTATGACACCTTCTCATTGTTGAAACTCCTTATAGAAGTTGCAACACTGCATCTGCAACATAGAAGTTATGACACATTATATTTCTTGTTAAACCATTATTTCTACTTGTGTGTTGCTACTCCTGTCTTATCGATGGATCAACAAAAGGTAAATGAAGAATTGATTTGAAGAAGAAGTGAATATCATTGTTCCAAAAATCATGGTCCACCATCACATTTCCATTACCCTTTCTATAGATGAAGCCTTGCATAATGCCTATTATCCATCCTTCTCATTCATCAGTACCATGGTATGTCCACACACTTCTTTCTTCCTTGTTCAAAATAATTGCATGTTGAAGTTCATGAAGTTCCTTTGATTATGTGGT
The DNA here is from genome assembly GCA_010110895.2 of Picea sitchensis. Taxonomy (NCBI): domain Eukaryota; kingdom Viridiplantae; phylum Streptophyta; class Pinopsida; order Pinales; family Pinaceae; genus Picea; species Picea sitchensis. Next base: position 125,037 of record SNQJ01S0013557.1, read on the forward strand.
TTCCCTTGAAGCTTGATATTTTCCTTATAATATTTTTTGGATAAAAGAACATAAAAGATACAATGGAAAATACAAACATTACACAGAGATTTTTCCCCTGGAAACCCAAACTGGGAAAACCAACATATTTTATATACATTCATAGTGATACATTGTTTACAATACAATATACATATAGGATCCAGCGGTATCCAAAACCCTAACCCAATGACCTGGATTAGTCAACAACCCTAATTCCTTATTTGGAAATAGAAAACCATTGGCAAAAAACCATGTGCCAAAAAACTGCCCAACAATGGACATGAAAAATGAGGAAATATGAAAAATGAGGCAAAAATGCGACATGTTTCCCGAGGAAAAACAAAACTCTCAAGGGCGCTGCACCCCCCCTAAAACCCACACTACTATTTGTGCAAATAATATAACACATACCCAAAATTCTCCCACTTCTTGTTTTCTTTGCATACAGGGGGTTACAAGGCTACATAGTCAACAATCCAGGGAAGCAATGCCCATGGATCCTATACACCAAGAGAACTTCTCAGAGCTCACAGATTTTGTTAATGAATCTACAACATTATTAAAAGTGTCCACCCTCATCAACAACACTTTCTTTTCTTCAACCATGTCTCTCACAAAGTGATTTAATATCAATATGCTTTGTCTTTGAATGATAAGTCAGGTTCTTCGCTAGAAAAATTGCACTATGACTGTCACAATCTATCCTTACAGCTTGTTGCACCAACCCAATACCTGAACACAATATTTGCAACCATAATTCTTCTTTAGTTGCATGAGTGGTTTCCATATATTCAGCTTTTGTAGTTGAAAGTGCCACTGCATCCTGTCTTTTGCTCATCCAACTTATTGCTCCTCCAAATAGGTTAAACACATAACCACTTGTAGATCTCCTATGATCCAGATCTCCAACGCAGTTTGCATCCACAAAGCCATGTATATCCAACACTTTGTCCAATCCTGTTCTTCCTTTGTAACATCCCACTCTGGCGCACTGGGAAAACTTATTCTTTGAGGACACTTGCTTGCAAGTGATCCAGACTATTATGATATTAAAACATTTGTCCTTGATTATGATTCGTTATGGTAGATGACATAATGTTTTACTGCATTAACATAGACAGGTGCTATTGACTCGGTTTTACTGAGTGTGCGGGGTTTTGGACCTTGAGGATGCAGAGGCATCGACGAAACCCCTTGGACTCCAGATCGAGTTAGGGAGCGTGCTATTGGGGTTTGATGGTTTTACTGTGATTTTAGTATGTTTGATTAGATGATATGATGTGGACATGTTCTGACATGATTGTTGATGATGCAGGTTGGCGATAGCTTTCCGACCAGACTCACATATGGAGTAAAGGGGCCATACACACAACTACCAGAGAGGTTGAGGGAGAGGTGTGGGAAGTAGCCCTGCCACAACCTACTAACACTCCCACCATGGATCGAACTATAGGTTAATGATTACCTAGTTCGAGAGGACCCACGATGCCGTGAGGCCAGACTACGACAATCGCTCACGATGATTCTAAGGGGTGTGCAATAAGGTGGGGGCCTTATTCCTTAGAAGCCCTTAGTCTCCCACAAGTTCACCTGGCGGAGTGTTGACTCCGGGGGTTATTGATGTCTACCAATCAGTCAAGAGGCAAGTGGCACCCTTGGAGCACGTGGTGCGTCCTGAAGGGCACGTCGTGCAAAAGAAACACTAGAGGTGAGTGGCACCCTTGGAGCACGTAGTGCGTCCTGAAGGGAACATCGCGTTGATGATGTTAAAGGAACGAACTTAGATGGCCTAAGACCAATATCTCATTAAGAAATTAAAAAAAAACAACTTCCCTAGAATTAAAATGTCGCCTAGTTCAGAATCTAATTCCTAAGTCTAAAACTTCGCTAGGGGTAAAATTTTGTCTTCCCTTAAGAAAAATACCTTACAAAAATAAAATAATAAATTTTAAACTAAAAACCACTTAAGTAATAGTTGTGGACTTCATAAATTTTTGGGTAAAATGAAGAGAGTAAGAACTTAATTAAAATCTGTGGATATCAAAGGTAAAGAAGAAATAAATTATTTAACTTGTGAAAGTGTAACAAGATATTAAATTAATAATAAAAGGAAAAGAGTAAATAGCAACTGCCATTTTGGCTCTAATAAAAAGGGGAAAGAAGGGAATAATAAAAATTTGGGAAACTAAGGAATGGAGGAAATATAATAAGGGAAAGAGGAGAACTTTTGGAAAAAAATGAGGTCAACATAGTAAATAATCTACAATTAAGAACCTTCTAATTTGAACTAAATTAGCAACTTCATTTTAGGGATTGTATTTAAACCTGTGAGGGAATCTGGGAACACCTAGGAGTAATTTTAGGAGCAACTCTAGGTGGGTGAAGGAAATAAGACAATTTAATAAATTAAAGAAAATAGTTAATGGAGAAACTTGAGGGATGGATGACACTTGTGTGAAAGAGAATATTTAGAAGATTTTTATTAAAACTTAAGTTAAATGTGATTTAGGGAAAGATGGAAGTTCTAAAAACTCTATAAAAGAAAGGGAAGAGAAGGAAGAGGGGGATTGACTGTTAGTGTAACGTTACGCTACCGGATTTCTGACTTGACTGATTACTTGTGGGGAGTTGGGATTTTCTAGCTTGGATAGGAGTGGTAGCTCGGCCTTGCAAGGCGAGCTGGGAGCTAGACATACTATCTGGATAGTGTGTGGCCCCTTTGTGGCTCGGGGGGCTAAGGGGGAAGCAGAGTACCCCTAGCGTTGGCTAGGAGGTACCAGTGAGGTCTCAACGGTCGACGAGCGGGAGTGGCATGCAGCTCAAGTGCGGGATAGCGTCTTCGGGTTATTCGTCGTCGGTCACAGGTACGCAAGTGCGTTTGTTTGTTTAAGAATAAAAGGAAAATTGTTTAAAGTTGTATATGAATCCTTATGATGATGATTGATGTGTTGAATTTTGGATCGTCCCGTTTGCTTGTTGTTGTTTTCTGCGCCTAGACTGTTATAACCCCGCAATCCTTTCGATGAGTTATCCTTGGCTCTGACATTCTCTTACTTTTGGCTGTAATTTCTTATTGGTGTTCTTTAGGCATTTATAAATTACTGTGGGTGTTTATATCTGATTGTGGGCGTTTTGTTTTAATGTGGGCATTTATATATGACCGTGGGCGTTTATAGCTGACTATGGGCGTTTTTATATATAGCTATGGGCGTTTTCTAATAATGGGGGTGTTTATATATTACTGTGGGCATTTTGTATTGTTGTAGGCGTTTATAAATTATGGTGGGTGTTTTTATATATGGCTATGGGCGTTTTCTAATAATGGGGGCGCTTATATATTACTGTGGGCATTTTGTATTGCTGTAGGCATTTATAAATTATAGTGGGTGTTTTTATATATGGCTATGGGTGTTTTGTAATAATGGGGGCGTTTATATATTACTGTGGGCATTTTCTATTGCTGTAGGCGTTTATAAATTATGGTGGGCGTTTTTATATATGATTGTGGGCGTTTTGTTTTAATGTGGGCATTTATATATGACTGTGTGCGTTTATATCTGACTAGGGGCATTTTTAAATATGGCAATGAGTGTATTGGCATTTTTCGTTTTGTAAAATTTGTTCTGAGAATTCGTTCTGGCAATGAGTGTATTGGCATTTCCGTTTTTGTAAAATTTAGTTATGAGAATTCGTTCTGGCAATGAGTGTATTGGCATTCCGTTTTTGTAAAATTTAGTTTTGAGAATTCATTCTGGCAATGAGTGTATTGGCATTCTGTTTTTGTAAAATTTAGTTCTGAGAATTCGTTCTGGCAATGAGTGTATTGGCATTTTCGTTTTGTAAACTTTGTTATGAGAATTCATTCTGGCAATGAGTGTATTGGCATTTCCGTTTGTAAAATTCAGTTCTAAGAATGCGTTATGGCAATGAGTGTATTGGCATTTCCGTTTTTGTAAAATTAGTTCAGAGAATTTGTTCTGCAATGGGTGTCGGGCATTTTCGTTTTGTATTGTTCTGTAAATTCATCTCTGGCAACCTCCGTCCCTGGCAAACGAAGTTCTCCCTCCTTAAACTGTCATTGATTTCTGGATTTTCTCATAACATATGCACAACAATTTATCTAATTTCTGGATTGTCTCTTAATTATAGGCACAACGTTTCATCCTTATTTTCTGGATTGTTTCTAATTGTATGCAATGGTGTACCCGCAAGGATTTTAAATAAATTTTACTTGACAACAATCCCATCCTTATGGTGACACCGTTTTCTTTTGATTATGCATTAACAACGTTTCAACTCCTTCATATAGGGTAAATTCCCAGCTTTATATTTTGGTTTACGGTGACAGCTATCCTTTGTTAATCTTGCTTTTTCCTTTTACCTTTATCCCTTTTGGATATTTACAGGTGTAGTAAAACTTTTATCCCTTGCCTCAACCCTCAATTATTTATTAATACCAAATATAGGCCGATAAAATATCCACTGTCTCGTATGTTTTCACCCTTTTTCTCTATAAATTTTATTTGGATAGATCTTAATATCGTTATTCCACCGTTATCTTTTGTTTTAACTTTTAATTTATTCTAGCATGTTATATGAGGCATCGAAAATGCACATGATCTATCAAGTGTAGAGTTTCATTATTATTGGATGAAGGGTATGAATATTGTAGAACCTTTTTAGATATCTTTGCATGATTATGAGATGGTTTAAGATTTTAAAAATGATTATTATAATTAGATTGATGAAGTGTTTCCTTTATTAATAATAATAATAATAACAATTATGAATATCATTGTTACTATTATCCTTACCAGTGGGATGAGGAATTTGTGTGTAAAGGTTGTTAAGATATACACGATTTAATTCCTCGAACATTGCTGTATATATTCCCCATGATTATTGGTTGGTGATTTAAATTAGAATTTTTATAACAACAATAACATTTTAAGGTAAATTGATTTAGATGGAACTATGATGACTCTTGAAAAAATAAAATTCACAAAGGAAATTGTTTCAAGGTGGATTTAGATTGTACCTTATGATATTATCCGCATTAGACATGCATTGCAGGGCTCGTAGTGGAGGTTGGAATAAGCTGTGTTAATTTCCTTATTGGATTTATTAATTATCATTGTCTTGTAATGTGATTGTTATTCTTGCAAAGTTATTGTAACTTAAAATGAAATGGTGATGTCATTTTATGGCAATGATATTGTAGTTTTATTGTTATGGATAACACATAAGATGTAAGGTGATTGTTATTTTTGCAAAGTTAATGTGATATAAATGTAAAGTGTTTATTATTTCATGATAGCGTTACTGTAATTTTTATTGTTATTGATAAACATATATGGTGGAATGTCCTTGAATTAAGTACAATAAATTATTCTAAGTTAGTAAATGAGGGTTGTTGTTCATTTAAATAATGTTGTACTTGGTTGGTAAACCTTCCGTGTGCTTGGTCTGCTTGTGTCAGGCGGGATGTAGACACCTCCATGTTCCTCAGAAGAGTCGCCAGCCCTGAGACCTTAAATGGTTAAAATCGATGGGAACCTGGGCTTGAGCGTCGCTTATGTGTCTTGGAGGTCCTAACCATTGCAGGGTAGGACGGGCGGGTAGTCAGTCTTACTTATTGTCGATTGATCATCGTTAAATGCATGCAGTTACTTGTTGTGCATCTTATGTTGTCTTGTTGTGTTCGTCGTGGTTTGCATCTTGTTTGTCGTCAGGTGGCAACGTAGAGTCGAATGTGTTTGTTTCCCTTGTACATGCACGCACACACTTTTAAAAGAAAAAATAAAAAATTGCACTTTTTATATGAGGTTTGTTGTTGTAATGAGGAGGGCGTTACATCCTTGGTAGAAATATCCATAGCTAGGAGTGCCACGCAAATAACTGAAAACCCTTTTTACTGTTGTCAAATGCTCCTTCCCTGGTTTTGACATATACCTGCTCAAAACTCCCATTGCATGTGCAATGTCCGGTCTAGTACAAACCATTGAATACAACAAACTGCCAACTGCAATCACATATGGAACATGAGACATGTCCTCCTCCTCTTCCTATGTCTTGGGACACTGATCCGTAGATAAATTTACACCAATAGGTATAGGAACCTTGACCAGTTTACATTCTTTCATATTAAACCTCTGCAATATTGTCTCGACATATTTTCTCTGATTTAACCAGAGTTTCCTCCTTTTTCGATCTCTTTTAATTTCGATTCCCAAAATGAAATTTGAAGCACTAAGATCCTTCATGTCAAATTTAGAGTAAAACTGAGTTTTCACATCCTGGATAATCTCCTTGTTGTTTCCTATCAACAACATGTCATCCACATACAAGACCAAATAAATCAAATGATCACCAATTAATTTAAAATACACACAATGATCCTCTTTCCTTCTTGTGAAACCAAGTCCCAACATATAAGTATCAAATTTTTGATACCACATCCTTGGTGATTGTTTTAAACCATATAGGGACTTTTTCAACTTGCATACCAACTCCTTCTTTCCCTTCACAACAAATCCTTTTGGCTGCTTCATATAGATTTCTTCTTCCATATCCCCATGTAGGAATTTTGTCTTCACATCCATTTTTTCTATTTCAAAATCAAATGGAGAAACACCATATAACAAAAATCTTATAGAGGTTAACTTGGCAACAGGAGAAAAAATCTCACCAAAATAATTTCCCTCAACCTGGGAATAACCCTTTGCTACTAACTGAGCTTTGTATTTCTCCACTTTTCCTTCTGCATTCAACTTCTTTTTAAATACCCATTTTCTACCAATGGTATTTCTTCCAGTCAACAACTCCACTAGATCCCAAGCCTCATCTTATCCAAGGCTTCCATTTCTTCGTCAATGGCCTTTTTCTAGAGATTTCCATCCTCTGAATCCACTACCTCCCTGACAGTTCTAGGATCATCATCAGTAATAGACAAAGCAAAATTTGAATGGAAATCAGATGGAGTATACCTTTCCGGTAGCCTTCTTTCTCGAACTGATCTCCTCAATACTGGAGTATGAGGATCTTCTTCTTCTGATTCATGTTCTTCTGTAGAGTCYGATTCATCATCCTTTAAATCAAACTCTATTTTCTCTGGTTCTTCCTTACTTGGTAGGACTTCATGTTAAACAACATCCTTCATTTCTCTAAATACCACATCTCGGCTATACACAACCTTCTTGGTTTCTTGGTTCCAAAGCTTATAACCTTTGAAGCCATCTGTATATCCAATAAAGATACACTTTTCATCCCTCTTATCTAGCTTACTCATGTTTTCCTTTGGAACATGAACATATGCATCACAACCAAATACCTTGATATGTGTGAGAGAAGGTTTCTTATGAGTCCATACCTCTTGTGGAGTCTTTTCATCCAATGTTGATGAGAGTGATATGTTGACCAGGTAACATGCAATGCTCGTTGCCTCTTCCTAGAATTATTTCCCTAACCCGACATCACTGAGCATGCACCTTTCTTTTTCCATCAACGGCATGTTCATCATTTCTGCAACTCCATTCTGCTGAGGTGTATATGGAGTAGTCTTATTCCTTGCTATACCACACTTCTTATATAATTCTTCAAATTCATTCCCACAAAACTCTCCACCATTATCTGTCCTCAACACCTTAATTCTTTTCTTTGTTTGATTATCAACAAGAGCCTTAAACTCTTTAAAATTGTCAAATACTTCATATTTCTTCCCGAGGAAACATATCCAAGTATTCCTCGAGAATTCATCTATAAATGAGACACAGTACACATATTTTCCCAATGATGGGACCGACACAGGTCCAAAAACATCATTGTGAACTAGTTGTAAAATTCCTTTTGCCCTCATTGCACCAGAGGGGAATATTACCTAATTTTGCTTCCCATATACACAATGTTCAAGGAAATAAAAATCCAAAGAGCAGTTAGGCATACCTTCAACCATACGTTTACCGTGTAGTAGTCGAAGACCCTTCTCTCCGATATGCCTCAGTCTTTGATGCCATAGCATAACCTTTTCTATAGAGACTATAGGAGTTATTTCTTCTTCAACTCCAATATTAGGAACAATGAAACTATTACACCCATCACTAATAGTGTTTCCTTGCAGCTTATACGGAGTTCCAAACTGAACTCCCTTCAACAACACCATTGCTCCTCAAACCATCCTCCAGGTTTCCTTTTAAAATATTGTTTTTACCCCTGCATCGTCCATTTTGCTTACATAAATCAAATTTCTGGCCAATCCTGGGATGTGCAGAACACTAGGTAGTGTTCTAATCCTTCCATCTATGAGCCTCAACTTGAATTTTCCTCGACCTATGATTCTGGTTATTGAGTCATCACCTAGGAAAACATTACCTCCATCATACCTTTCATATTCACAAAACCACTCCCTGCAGGGAGTCATATGAAAGGATGCACCTGAGTCAACCAACCATGACTCATGATATGCATGTGTGCTTGAAGAAGCCAAGTACACATCCCCTCCTTCTTTCTTGGAGGTCTTTTCTTCTGTAGAAGAAGATTCTTCAAATCCATTCTTTTTCTCAACTTTGGATCTACACTACTTCTTGTAGAGCCCTTATTTTCCACATCTCCAATATACCTTTACAAACTTTCTAGGAGATTTAGATCTACCCTTAGACTTAGATTTCCCACTTGAGAACTTAGATCTATTTCTTTCCTGGGAGCGTCCTCTTGCAAATAATGAATTTGTGCTATGTCCTTCCATATTCTTACGTCTCATCTCCTCAAACAACAAGGATGGGACCACTTCATCAAACTTCAAGGTAGTTTTATTACTATCTATGGCCATAACCAGACTATCCCATGAGTCTGGTAAAGAACATAGTAAATCGATACACTTATCTTCATCTGAAATTTTAATCTCAATAGATACTAACCGACTTACCACAGTATTGAAGGCATTCAAATCCTTTGCCACCGAGTCTCTATCTCTCATCCTCATGTTATACAGTTTATTTCTCAGGAATAGTTTATTTACTAGGGACTTAGACTGATACAACTTCCCTAACTTATCCCATAAATCCTTGGTTGTAGCTTCCTCTGACACATTCAGTAATACTAAATCTGAGAAACACAGTCGGATCGTGCTCTTCGCCTTCTGATCCAACTTTTTCCAGTCGTTCGCTAAAGTTCTTGTAGGTGCAATACCTAGATCTACTGCGATCCACTAATCTTTTTTCACCAACATATATTCCATCTTGAGCTTCCACAATTCAAAACTTTTCACATTAAACTTCTCGATCTCCATTTTCGAATTGCTCGCCATTTCTTTTCACCTAAAAAATCAATACCACAGATCTCCCACTGTAACAAGGCTTATCACAATCTCGAGCCAAACCCTTGACCATAAAGGCGTCCCCCTGAAGCCAACAAATCTCTGATACCAAATGTAAATTTTAACCTTGTACAATATTTACTGCAAACATATTTTCATTAAAAAAACAGAAAAGATACAATGGCAAATACAAACGTTACACAAATATTTTTCCCCTGGAAACCCAAACCGGGAAAACCAACATATTCTATATTCATTCATAGTGATACTTTTTTTACAATACAATATACATATAGGAGCCAACGACATCCAAAACCCTAACCCAATGACCTGGATTACTCAACAACCCTAATTCTTTAACCCAAAATAGAAAACCATCGGCGGAAAACCATGTGTCGAAAAACCACAGAACAATGGACACGAAAATCGAGGCAACACGAAAAATGAGGCAAAATGTGACACATTTCTCGAGGCAAAACATACCCAAAAATTAAGTTACAACTTCATCCTCGTCACTTCTTAATTCCTTCTTTGGCCATCCCTAACCCATGCAATAAAGTGACACAACACACTTAGAATGTTGAGTTACCTTGTTATCATTTCCCTTTCCTTAATAAATTTGATAGTGAAAACATGTCTCAGGTGCCATCAGACCTTGGAATGCTTGAAAACCAACTTGTTGGTGGGAATTCCTGGGGAATGAAAAATAATAAAATAAAAATTTCTGACTATGAAAACACTTTGGGCGCAGCTACATAGATCTTGTTTAAAAACCATCTTGTTGGCAGACAAGGTTTGCAAATAAAATAAGAAATAAACAATTCCATCAAAATTGTTCTCTAAATAAAGATCTCCAAGCTTCGCTACTCCATCAAAAGGTTGTTCCAGATCTCAATCTACAACTCTTATTGTGCTCCAAAGTTCTAAGCTCTGCATTTCTCTTCCTTTCAAAGTTCGTTACATCATTGTGCACCATATCGGATCTCTTGCCTCTCAAGACGTTGTAGAACCTTATGGACTTCTTAGGTAGGTGCAGGTATGCTTGTTTTTCTTTTATTTAATCTAAGTTCATTAGATGCTATGGAATCGTATTTGGAAAGCCACTTAGGCCTCTGTCTTGCTTCCTCACCTTTTTTTCCATTTCTTGAGGGTGGACAATCTCTTTAGCCTGGGGGAAAATACCATCACCTTTACAACCCATAACCATCCCTTGACATTTTTGTTCATCTCCACTCCAATATACATGCATAATAAGGATTTAAAGTTGCCAACAAGGGAAAAATAAGCCCCTGCTGCCACACAAGAACCAACATGAGTAGAAAGAGAAGAAGAGACATTATTGTTGCCCCACAAGAACCAACAATAGCCCAAGAAGCATCTAATACACATGCATAGGCCAAGGAAACTATTGGAAGAGAGGGATAGGCTGCCCCAAAAGAACCCACAACGAAAGAAGATGTTGTAGAAGTCATTCTCGCAGAGGTATAAAACATAGATATGTGATTCATTTTCATGTTTCACTAATGTTGTATAAGCTTTCCACATCTTCACAAGTAGTTATGAGTTACAAAGTTAGCCTCAATAGATTCAAGTGAATATTTATTAGAAGTCACATATTGTATGTGGAGTGAAAATCATTTCTTGCATTGTGAAAACATATTTGATAGTCCTCTTGAAACCAAATGGGACCAATTTCATTAAGGATATGCACATTAACATTATGAGTGCTTTAACTTGAATTTTAGGCATGTTTAGATGAATCTTGTATTCAAATATAAAAGGGGCATTTATCAACAATATCAACAGTATCTTGTTCTTTTCCTTTAGAAAATCAATATTGTATATATATCATTATCTTTTGGCTATGGGAAAATTTCTACTTGTTGACAGGTGTAGATAAAAGAACATGCATCATTTATGGAAGAGACACTGAGGTCATATTCAATTAATGAGGGACGACAAGAGAAGTGGTGTTGAAATTATTGTTGATAAAGAAAGTATATTTTTTTTCAAAGAGACAAGTGTGGAATTGATCAAGCAATTGGGTTGTAACTAATTTTGATTGCATGAGGACATGCAATTTTCACATTTTGGGGAAGTAGGGGTTTCTGTGAATTTAATGGAATTTAGAAAAAGACAAATAGAATTAGGATGACTACTAAGAACAAGAATTTTTTTTGGTAATTTCATTTTTTACTCATTCGCATTTTTGAAAAGTGCAAAAATTAAATTGAGCATATCTCACAAATTGTACATCCGATTGCCACAAAATTTGGAGGAGAGAAGCACTCCAATGAGAGAAACAAAAAAAAAGTTTAAGTAATTCTATTTCATGGTTTTCGAGAAAGTAGCCACCGTCACCTACAACCAATTTCCTTTTATATCAAAATCTATGCATCAAAAGGCTTTGATTTTTGGTATGAAGAAGCAATTAAATAGTAAAACTTTGCTCACAAAATTTCAGAAAAACCCAGTTTGTAGTTTGGGAGAAAATGGTTAAATAAGTTGTTGCTACTCATACAACAGTTTGTTGCAACTCCTATAACAACTTATTTTTTTATATATTGGGATTAATGAACTGGCTTCCTGTGATTTTTGAGGCATTAAAAGGTGGTAAACTACCCACCAAGAATCTCCTCAATCTGGATTGTCATTTGCATGGAATGTCAATTTGTTTAAATATGCTACAACTCCATAGAAATTTCTAGGAATCACTTGAAGGATACTTTTGAAATATGCACACATATTGTAGTAGAAGTAGAAACTTCCCCATACAACATAAGCATTGTCACAAAAGAACCAACATTGGATATGGAAGGGAATGACACCAACACTGCTACACAAGAACCAATGTTGGCTCTCAAAAAAACAAATTTCACATTGTTACAAAAGAACCAACAGTGAATTCAAAAGATGCTCCACAAGAACATGTTGCGAACATGAGGGAAATGATAAAGCACAAAAAGGTAAAAGTCCATTAACATTATTTTAGTTGGATCATTTATGGCAACATGTAGGAAGGTTCATGACAATGGAAAAATCACAAGAAAATATTTCAAGGTAAATGACAAGTGCATTAAAAAAATGGAAGTCCTTACAGCTTGGTTGTGGATTGCATGAGGACATGCAACATTTTTGGTTGGGGGGAGATGACGGGCTCCAGAAAAGGCATCTTTTTATACCATATTTTCCTACCTTTAACCCATTTTCTCCTACCTAGACCTTGTATCAATCCATTGTTATGTGAGATTTAGACTTAATGTGTTTCCATTACATTTCTTTAGTACTTTACATGAATTTATGATTAAACATTAGAAAAATATCATATTTGTATTTATCTTTGAGTTAGTTTTCAAAGATGATATGCCAAACAAGTTGTTGTGCAGATTGTGATGTTTCCACGAGGGATGTTTTAGTTCCAATTGTTGCAACACTCATTTCCAATTGTTGCAACATTCATTTTCAGTTACTACAATACTTATTTTCAGTTGTTGCAACTCATGAGGGAACTACTCTACCCTACAACTCTCATTGTTGTAGCTCCACCTGTGTTGCAACTTGTCAAATAACTATTTTGCATTGCAACTCTCGTTGTCGCAACTCCTCATGTGTTGCAACTTGCCCAAGGAACCTTGAGTCATCGGAACCGTGAGCCATGCTATAAAATATTTTTCATTTATGGATTTATGCAACAATAGTATTAGTCCAAGAAAATCAAAGATACAGACATAACTTTACAATTCCAAGACAAAATATTAGTTTGAATGGTTAACCAAGATTCTTGGAAGTCTTGGGAAAAATATCTTGGAGTTATTTATTATTTGTTAATTGTTAGAAAAAGATCTTAGAAGTTATCTATTATTTTCTAATTGTTAGCAAAATATCTTAGAGTTATTCATTAATTGTTAATTGTTACCTGGAAATTATTCATTATTTAGGAAATTGTTGTAACCACTATGGATTTATTAAATCCATAAGTGAGTTTATTTAGATACTTATTATTTCTGGTTTCCATTAAATTTATGTATAAAAGAGAGAACTCTCTCCATTATTAGGAGAGGACTCTTTGACCAATGTCCAAATGACAATGGAATAATTCATTAAGTTTTTATTTCATTTTTTTAATTGTAGTTTTATAATTTTCGTAGTGTCTGATTTAATTAATTAATTTAATCTATTTTCTTTGTATATTTGTAATAGATTGATTTATTTTTATTAGTTTAATTAATTTAAATAATTCATGTTGTAAGTGTTGATATAGAATAATATCAACACTTTGTTCTGTGGAGGTAGGGCCCACTCCAATAGAATAGAGTGTTGTATAGCTTAGGTAGTTTTCTTTAATTTCTCTTTGTGTGATTTAATTATGTGAGTTATTAATTATTTGTTGTGTGATTCAATTAATTTATGTTGTTAATTATTCAGGGGGGATTGTATTTATTCATTCATGCAATTGATTATTCACATAGGATTGCATTTCATTATGTGTTTAACGTAATGATTGCAATTGATTCCCAATACTTGCAACTGGTGTGAATTTCCTTTCCATCACAGTAGTTAGCATATTCATTTTTCTACAAGTGTGATATTTACTTTCCTTTATGTGTGTTTATTTTCTAGCAAGAATGATTTACTTTCATGTCTGTGTGTTTACTTTATTGCAAGTGTGATATTTCAATTCCTGCAAGTGTGATTCACTTTCCATGGTTTGTAGAACCTTTACAGAGGTTGAGAATTGTCTATACTCTGACCACAAATGTAATCATTGATACTACGACTACATATCAAACCAATGGGAGAGTAGAGCGTTGCTTGCATACACAATGCATAGTAACTAGCAAGTTCCAGACAAGCCCCAAATTGATAATTAAATGCAGTCTTTTTAGTTGTATTTCTGAGAAATTAGAAAGGTAATTAAAAATTCCATCACTTGTCTAAATTCATACGCTACAAATTGGGTAATGACACCCTTTCCATGATTCCCTACATCCTTCTCCAATTTCTTTCGTTATTCCTTCTCCTTTCTCTTCATCTAGTTACTATGTAGGTATAGAATGCAATAGGAGAGTGGGGTTGAATCTAAGTCCAATCCATTTGAATTTTATTCTCCTCGAGGACTCTTTTCATAGATGGGCCCTGAACAGGGTAACTTGTAAGTTGTGAGTATTACAAGAATCAAAGAAACCCTAAGTAGGGTTACGATACCAAAAACATGATCTCAATAAATAATGAACGATATTATTATTTAACGGTACACAATTACAATTAAGGTCCTCACTCTTATACAGAGCTTGAGAGACCAAAACCCTAAAATATGAAAACCCTAATATTTTAACTTAATGTCACTAAAGTGACTTTATTACATGGGTAAGCCTTATATCTCTAATACCTCCCCATAAGGCATACAATCTTGAAAAGTAACAAACTAAAATCAAATACATATATCGAATGTAAAAATACATATACTGAATGTAAAACACATAAATTGAACACTAAACATCAGTAAAATATTTTAGAAGCTTCTTCTTTGAAGACAGTTCTTGGACCAGTTTGAGCTCCATCAAGTTGCCTCATAACCCTCATAACAATGTAGTTGTTGAGTTGAATTCCTGAGTTACTGGATTCTGTTAACACTAGGAATCACCCTCAGACTGTAATGAGGATAAGCTCAGTACCCATCAGTTTATACAGTAAATGTAAATGATTTTTAAGGGGGTCAAATGGATAAGACTCGATATAATAACGTTCCAACTCGGAAAACTTGGTCTAGCATGCACAAGCAATTGAGGTCTTGTATCAACTTCAGTTAGTAATTTGGAGTAAAGGTGAATAGGAGGAAGACTTTGGTGAGAAAGTGTAGAGGTCTGTTATGGACACCAGGCCTTCCGGTAGCCTAAGGAGCAAAAAACTCAAACACAAGATTCTCTTGAATTCAAATTTTCAAGGAAACTGAAAGACTTTATAACAACACTATAATCAAACATTCATCATAATACAGTTGCAACAATCCATGTGAATCGGTCAATCATGAAATCTCTCAGTATCAAAGGAAAATAAGATGGAAGAAGAAAGATGACTTTGATTAATCAAGAAGTCTCAAATCAAGTTACATAACCATAGAACCAGTGTTCTTCATCAAAATATTACAATAAGGGAGCCTAGCTCAACCATCGACCATAAAAAAATACTAAAACTGCCTATATATATTTAGAAATGTTGCAACCACCAGGAGTGTGGTCGTACCACTACATTAATGCTTTTAGTCGGTGCATGCTTTGTCAGATTGTGTAGGCCTCCTCATGTCAGATGCGAACCAGGCACAGTTATGTTCTTTACAGAAAAATATTTCCATAAGGAAGCTTCGGATTGACAACCTGCCTTTACGACCGCTCTCTGCATGTTTTTCATTTATGGGGTGAGATGAGGTCTCAACTTCCGCCCCCATATTCAATAACTATTGTCATCGGGATCAGGATGCAACTTGACACCCATGAATGTTTCAGGCGGTGCCCACGACTTCTTCGAGTCAATATCGACGCCTCGAGCCAAGAAGATCTTCTTATGTGACCAAATACAAGTGCTTTCGGCCTTTGGTGCAACTCCTCTCCATCGCTCCATCTTCAATGTGACCTAGGGCCATGACCCTACGCAATTGTGTGATTGCGGGCACTACCAAGGGTGGTCTGAAAGCAAACAACTTTTGTCCCTGCAATTCACCATGAACCACCACATGTCCCTTTCTAAAAACCACGTTTTTTATTGTGGCCTGCCCCTGAGATTTAAAATGTGCGCACCTTCCGACCCCTCAATGGAGTGAGACCATTGATCTTGTGATCTAAGATGAGGCTTCCTGATCAACGACTCAGATCTGGCACATTTTATATTGATGGATCAGATCTTCCCTTTTTAAATCGATGAACGAGATCTTCTTTGGGCCTTCGGGCTTCAAGAAAATCAAAACTCAAATCTCGCTTACCTTCTGTTATTTTACCCGAAGCTATGGATCTGATGACATGTGGCTCTTATTGATCAATGACTCAGATTCACTTCAGGGCTTCGGGACTTTTAAATGTTTAACTCCCACAATTCTCTGGAGCGTCGAACTCTGAATCGAGTGATCTGCCTCCACGCGTCCTCATCTTTTGATGGATTAGATTATTTCGAGAGTTCGGGCTTCGACACTTCAGGAATTCCACACACTTCTCACTTCCAAACTCCCGAAGCTTATTTCCCCAAAAAACTTGGACAACCTACTACCCTTGACAACTATATGTGATAACATTTGGCTCTACAGGGGATGGCATGATCCCTACAAGCTACCAAGAACAAGTAGTTTCAGTTGCCTTCTTCATTGGGCTATGGAGTCATGCTCAAAAACATCCTACTAAAGAAAACATGTCGACAAGTAAACTATTCTAAAAAAGAAAGAAAACACACCTGCTCCTGAGGGAGCTTATTTATGTACAAAACCTAAGCTCACTGACTTTTACAAAATGCTAGGTGAAATCAAACTTCCACCATAGCCATTCAAACTGTTTGATAACTGAATCCTTTGCTTCACTGTAAATGATCCATAAAAGACAAGGAAATCATGACAACTGACTAATTTCATTCTTATGATCACACATATTACCTTCAAATGTTGATAAAAAGATCAAGCTTGCATGCTCCAAAGCATTTGAAAAGTGTAACTTTATGTACTCATCGATTGGGTCATGAAACTGAAGGCAATGCATGATTCACTTATGAAAGGTTACCTTCATTGTTTCAAAGTTGCTGACAGCTGGCTTGATTTCCTCTATAGGAACACTTGATTGAATGACAACCACAGGCATTTGTGGGTCAAAAAGATGCTTGTTGTGAATTGTAGGTACAAGTGGAAGAAGTTTGGGCGTAGGAGGTTGATGATCCACTGATGACTGTTGATTTACTTCTGACTGTGTATAAACGATCTCTTCACGTGCCTCAACTAAGGGCTTCTCATGGTCAAACTCTTGGGTTGTGTCTTCTGTGACAAGACCAACTTATGCATCATCCTTATTGTATTCATGGTGATCAAATATAAGATAATCTCGTTGCTCATCATCACTATAATATCCATAAAATATGGGATGTCTTTCATGTCTATGATCAACCTTTAAAACAATAATTTCATCAAGAATATAACTATTAAAAATATCCATTTCGGGAGAAGTAGTAACTGTTGCTTGTAGTTGTTCATACACATGATTTTCATCAAAACAAGGTTGCTCATGGATACCTACATCGAAGAAAAAATTATCAATAGTCTTTTCTTCATAGGGACAACAAGTAAAAATTGCCTTACGTTGAGAGTTGAGATGATACTGACTTTGAATCCTGCCACAAGCTCAGAGGTTCTCCTCTACTTCCTCAACATCCATGAATAACTATGATAAATATGTAGATTTCCTTTCTCTCAGGAGAAGGACAAGCTTTGAATGTTGACCCATGACATAGTACACCATGGAAGCAGTCTTGTGGGTCTGATCTCTACAAGCATACTTTGATAAACATTGTAAAATATCTTGTTGAAGATAGCCAAGGATTCCTCTTCCCCTCTCCTCAAGGCATTAAAATCATCCCAGTACTTATCAAGGGACTTGTTCTCACCCCACCACTTTAAAAAATCATTGTATAGATCAACCCAAGAACCAATGGAGTTAGCTCCCAAACCCTTAAACCATACAACAACATATCCTAACAAGGATTTAGAAAACAACCTCATGGTAACATCCTCGTGAACTATCTCAAATTGATCAATAAAATTCTCGAAAGCCTCCACATGCCTCTCAGTTGTAACATGATCCTCTCCGGAAAAATGAGGAAAGTACTTAAATAAATCAAGAGGATAAAGATGAAGATGATATGGAAGCTTTAAAGGTTTAAACAACTTGTCTCTAATTCTAGTTTGAAAACTAGTGGGTTGAATATGAGGCTTAACACACTGATGTCAAGGCTCAACAGTAACAACAGGATGTGATGAGATTTGAGGAGGATGTGGATTAGTTTCAACCTCCCCAGCGTTGCAAGGGTGATTGAGTTCAGGAGGGGTTTCAATATGAAGCTCATCTTTATGAGTACGTTAAGCTGAGGATATAATATCAACATCTACAACATGGGTAGAAAGCAGTTCTTCTTCTTCCAAGGATGGATATATAAAGGAAGGCTGGTGATCAACCGAATAAACAAAGCAAAATATGATCCTCTTTATATGTGAAGGGAAAAACAAAAATGAGCTGATAAAGAACAAAAGAAGTTCATGAAGAAAGCTCATAAGATGATACCTAGTCATTCCCTTCATCTTTATGTCAATATGATCCTCCCCAATGGAGTCTCGGATGTGGAGTCACCTGGTAGATGATTACAATCAATTTTTGTATCTCTCTCTTGTCTACCATCAAGAGTTGGATCTATGTCATTCTTCCCAGGGAGCTCTTCAATATGCTCAAATATGTCCTCGACAACGATGTCATTTATGTTAGCACTAGGAATCACCCTTAGACTATAATGAGGATAAACCCAATACCCATCAGTTTATACAGTAAATGTAAATGAGTTTAAGGGGTTCAAATGGATAAGACTCGAGATAATAATGTTCCAACTCAAAAAATCTAGGTTGGCATGCACAAGCAATTGAGGTCTTGTATCAACTTCAGTCAGTAATTTGGAGTAAAGGTGAACAGGAGGAAGAATTTGGTGAGAAAGTGTATAGGTATGCTATGGACATCAGGTATTCCAGTAGCCTAAGGAGGAAAAAACTCAAACACAAGATTCGCTTGAATTCAAATTTTCAAGGAAACTGAAAGACATTATAACAACACTATAATCAAACATTCATCATAATACAGTTACAACAATCCATGTGAATCAATCAATCATGAAATCTCTCAGTATCAGAGGCAAATAATATGGAAGAAGAAAGGTGACTTATATTAATCAAGAAGTCTCAAATCAAGTTACATAACCAAAGAACCAGTGTTCTTCATCAAAATACTACAATAAGGGAGCCTAGCTCAACCATCAACCATAACAAAATACTAAAACTGCCTATATATACTCAGAAATATTGCAACCACCAGGAGTGTGATCGGGCCACTACATTAATGCTTTCAGTCGACACTTTCTCTATCAAATTGTACAATCCTCCTCATATCAGATGCAAGCCGGGCGCAGTTATGTGCTTTACAGGAAAATATGTCCATAAGGAAGCTTCGGATTGACAGACTACCTTTACGACCACTCTCTGCATGTTTTCTATTTATGGGGTGAGATGAGGTCTCAACTGTCGCCCCCATATTCAATAACTACCTTCATCGAGATCAGGATGAGGCCTGACACCCATGAATTTTTTAGGCAGTGCCCACGACTTCTTTGAGTCAATCCCGACACCTCGAGGCCAAGAAAATCTTCTTCTATGACCAAATATGGATGCTTTCTGCCTTTGGCGCAACTCCTCTCCATCGCTCCATCTTCAATGTGACCTAGGGCCATGACCCTACACAATTTCATGATTGTGGGCTCTACCAAGGGTGGTCTGAAAGAAAACCTCTTTTGTCCCCGCAGTTCACCATGAACCGCCACGCGTCCCTTTCTAAAAACCATGGTTCTGATTGTGGCCCGACCCTGAGATTTTAAAATGTGCCCACCTTCCGACCCCGCAATGGAACGCGACCATTGATCTTATGATTTGAGATGAGGATTCTTGATCAATGACTCAGATATAGCACCTTTTAGATTGATGGATCAGATCTTCCCTTTTCAAATCGATGACCGAGATCTGCTTCAGGCCTTCGGGCTCCGAGAAAATCAAAAATCAAATATTTCTTACCTTCTGTGCTTTTACCTAGATCTATGAATCTGACGACACATGGATCTTGTTGATAAACGACTCAAAATCACTTTGTCCCTTCGGTACTTTACAATGTTTAACTCCCACAATTCTCTGGAGTGTTGAACTCCAAAGCAAGGGATCTGTCTCCACGTGTCCTCAGCTTTTGATGGCTCAAATTATTTCAGGAGTTTGAGCTTCGACACTTTGGGAATTCTACACACTTCTCACTTCGAAACTCCTGGATATTATTTCCCCCAACAACTTGGAAGACCTACTGCCCTTGACAACTATATGTGATAACAAATTCCACCTCCCCGAACTCCAGAATCATGAATCTCTTGAAGTCAATCACTAGAAAAGAATCCACATGCATGTCACATAACCTCACTAGTATAATGCAATACACATGCATGTCTCTCCAACTAATGAGGGATATTTCGTTATATCCACAACTTATGAACTAATTGGGAAACAATTCATTTAGAACTGTTAATTGATCCTTTCCTGTATTCAAAGTGCGAGCTTCCTAAAATGCACAAAATCCCTTTTCTTCATTAGATTCTTCATCATTGTTAACATCTGGTGGATCTTCAAGCATGGCTACATCCGCTATATGTTGTCTATATTTGAATTTCCCTTAAGAAATTCATTGGCTCACTATCTACAATTCCAAGTTGTATGACCCAAATTCTTGTAATAGTGGCATTGTATTTCCTCTTTGTCTTTTGTTGATCTATTGCAGTTGTTTCTCACATAGAATGCAAGTTTCAGTTGGCTATCACCTTCAGTGGTTCTCTTTTCTTCTACTAGAAATGTTGCAATCATTTTTTCTATACTTTGTGAAGGTATTTGACTCAGAGTAGAGATAGCACTATTGTAATTAGGCAGCAAATGTTTCAGAAGAATAGCATTTGCATCATCCTCATCAATTTTTTTCTTAACTTATGCAAGATATTTGATAATATATCCTAGATTATTGATGTGACTTGACATGGTAACTTTAGTTGGCATCTTGAAGTTGAATAATTGTAATTTCAGGGAAAATTTATCATTCACTTCTTTTGCCCCAAATAACTTGTTGAGATTTTTGAGATCTTCTTGGATGATTTGTCCAAATCTATGTGATGTAGCTATGAATCTGAGAGGGCAAGGAAAATAATGTCTTTTTCAGGTTCTACCTGAACTCCTTTAACAATTACCGAAAGGTTTTTATTCATTAATTGCATTTGGATCTTCACTTTCCATGTATGGAAACTGAAATCCGAGTAGTTCTCTAACAAAATCTCCATGACTGATCAGATCTTAATTCTTTTTTTTCTGCTAGAAAATAATTACCGTTGGAAATAGAATTTCTGGAACTAAAAAAAATCATTGAAAATTACCACTACATCTATGTACGTATTGTACGGATTATATGATCTCAAATCTATAGTGTTTTGACTATTTGAGGGTTGATCCAATGTCTTTACCATTGTACGACATCCATATGACCATGATAGGGTTTGTTTTCTCTCCTCCTTGTTGCATACGACCCATCCACAGTTTCCTTGCAGTGTACGAACTGTGTATATTTCCTTATGGATCCTGTATGTTTCCTTACAATGATTTCATTGTTCTCAACTTAGGGTGCCACAATTCGAGGGTTTTATCAATGATTTCACCCATATCCGAAGTGTTTGTAGCAATTTTACTCCTTGTTCCTATGACCATTCTCGTATGGCCATGATTTCCCATCCTCATGCATCATATGGAAGTACTCTCTACTTGGTGATCTCTCTCTATGTGTACGACCATTATTTTTTGTTGGGATATTCTTCCATATGAGATAAATCATAATTATAGTGACAGATATTCTAAATTTACCCATGATTTCAAACAAACAATCAAACCCTTTGATATTCAAGCTTTGGCCTCTAACCATCCTGCTCCTTTACCATATTACAAGAACCAAAGAAATCTTAGGTAGGGTTATGATACTGAAAACATGATCTCCATAAACACTAAACAATATTATTATTGAACGATATATAATTACAACGAGGATACTCACTCTTATAAATATATTAAAAGAAAAAACCCTAAAAGGCGGAAACCCTAATCTTTTAACCTAAAGTCACTAAGGTGAAATTATTACATGGGTAAACCTTGTATCTATAGTAGTGAGGGGAGTGAGGATATACCCTATGAAGATCATGGGGAAGGCCACTCCATCTAGTTCAACATGCTTATAATTCCCTTTCCCTAAAATTTTTTATGGTTTCCTCAAAATGGGTGATTTCCCTTCTTTGTTTTTCTTCTTGAATAGGGATGAGATTTGAATCAAAGGTTAGGTATGTGCGGTTTCTAATACGTTATTCAAGCCTTTTCCATAATCCACAAGTGGTTTCCCATATCTTATTCTCTATACTTATGATATTTAGTTACTCTCATCTCCTAATGATGTATCCAAGAGAACAAGGCTCTGAGTTGGACTTCCCCTACATGTGGGTTAGGTGACCAGTTGTAAGGGTGAGGTGGTGCAAAATTACATAGATAGAATTCATTGAGTTGTACCATATCTTCATAATTACTCTCCTAACATGTATCTATGAACTCCCTAGGGGTATCCACCCTATAGGGGAGCTATTTGGTCAACCTACCAATATGGAATATGTGCCACTGCTCTTTGAGGAAGAGAGTATAAACCCATGATGGCAAGATATAGTTGAGCATGCCTCTAACAATCCTAATATCTTGGTGATATAGGCCTACATGACCTCAAATTTTTCACTTTGGTTGTCCAATTCTTTCTTAATTTTGTCCAACTCTTCGTGTAGGGATTTGTTCTCAAATTCCAATTGTCTCTTACTATCCATATTTGTTATTTTCATGGTCTGAAATTTTTCTTGTAGATTGGCAAGTTGTTGGTCCAAGTAAAACACATCACTTTTCCCACCAATATCTTCCATTCCATTGCTCACAGTTTCTAATAACCTTTTCCATTTGAGGGCCTCATCACTTGCTACTTCCAACTCAGTCAAAGTAACCTACATTGTTTATTCATCTGTCTTTGAAAATTATGTGTTATTTTCCTCTTGTGACTATGTTGGGTGTTTTGTGGGAATATGATCCTCCTCTAAGTATACTATTGTGGTAAAGAGAGGGGTGATCATATTGGGATATTATTGGGACCTAGTCTTATACCTTATTGAGTTCACCCCTCCTCTAACTATAGATTGGCCCCTTTTCTCTAATTTTTAAGGGATTGTTTTCAGGTGTCCTCATTTTTATAAGTCTTTCTATTATCTATTTACCCTCATATTCCACCTACACTCTCTTTTGTGCTTTCCTCCTCTTGTATGTTTCAACTTTCCTAACCTTCTTTTTTCTCTCAATATCCCTCTTAGGGTTGGGCTCCTTAGCTTCTTGCTAAGAGGAAATAAAATCTGCTATGTTCATGTTGATGAAATATTTCACATGACACCCTGATTGGGTACCTCTCCCAAGTATCATAGACTATCAGTTTGATCATGCCATGGTGGTCCAATGTCTCCTCATTTTCTTTCTTTACTTTAGTGCTCATTTCTCTTAAGGATTGTAATAGAAATAAATGGATTTTGAGGTTCTCCTCAGTCCTATGATGGAATTGATTCCTCAACTGGTGAAGAAACTTGAAATGATAAGCATATAGCACACTAAGTGTTCCTTCACATGTAAATTATTTTAAAAGGTGATAGACCGCCTCATCCAAAGGCTTGGGAAAATTCTCTCTCTTCACCCCATTCTTGATTTCCTCGATATCATTATAGCTTAGAAAAAAAATAGTTTTCTCACATCTATTTTAGGTTGCATTTCTTCAGTATCCCAAGGCAGATCCATTGAGAGTCATGAGACCCTACTAATCATTGGTTCTTTTAATTGGATTTATCGGCCCTTTAAAGAGGTGATGTAAACCTGGTTCCCGATGTTTTGGAAATTTAATGCAAACTCCATGTTTACTTTATCATCATATCCTTGCAATCTATTAAAATACTCTAACCAATTTGAATGTTGGAAAACCTCTACCACCTCAGGGTTATTATATATCCTTGATGTCTCTGTAGGATCCCTTATTTTGAATCCACCTCCCACTCTACAGCTTTATATGTGATATGTCTATGTGGGCACTTTGCACAGTTGAATCATAGTGAAAACATATGGTTTTTAACTATCCCCCAAATTATGCAAAAAAGGATATCATACAAAGGGTAATGACATGTGGTTCAAATCCTAGCTTGAGGGATAAGTATATATGAGACCGGTGGTGCATGCTTGAAATATTTAGTCGATTACCACAAAATTGTCGAGGATAGGTGGGAAAAACTATGGGTTTTTTTCAATTTCGAGAAACAGGTAGTGATGATACTGGTGTGTTCTTGAAAATGGTAGAAAACTCATGGATTTTTAAGCTTTTGAGGTCACAAAATTCTAGGTTTGTCTCCTTGTAGAAGTGGTATTCATACCCAAGGTTACAAATCTGAGACCAAAAATGTAGTTCACAGTTTCCATAGGAAGATAAAGTTTCACCCTTTTTGTGACAATCTTTGGGGGTCAAATATCTCTAAGGATGGATTCTATTTTTATGCCAAAATCAAGTTTATTTTTGGATGAGAATGGATAGTGAACTTTGAGAGTAGTTTATGGCATCCTTATGTGCACAAAAACTCTTAGGTGCAGCCTCCAAAACAATTTCTAAGAGTAGGATTTTTCTGAAAATGGTGGCTCCATGAACTTGTCAACGAACTCTGACTGGGGTCAAAGTTGATTTTTCAACCTATCTAAGGATAGATTAGTTTTGAAAATAGTGACTAGTCCTAGAGAAAGTTTTGAAAATGGAAATGGAAATATCCTAGTGAACTATGTATGCCAAGCTCCTAGGATTTGGCCTCTTAACACAAGTTCAAAGGATTTATATACTGAGACATACTTTTAATGGAAATAGAAGAGGGTGGGGCATTTTGGATTTATGTATCCAAGACTAACCTTTCACACAATTATCTTGTAATTTGTATCACCTTTGTTTAACCTTGAACTAGTCTCTGAAGCTATGTCTCCTCTCTGAACCCTTATTCTGCAACACACAATATACCTTCCCTAACTCTATAGCACACAATCTATCTTGCAAACCCTATCTATGTGATCATTGAATTCAATAGTTGTGTATGGTTTCATGTAATAGATCAAAGGATGCTTTTTTATTTTAGCATGCATGCATTTTCCTCTTGATGATCAGTTTAGGTGGATTTGAGCACCTTCTCCTAATAATTTCAAAATTTCGGTGCTCTTTGAATTATCAACACCATTATTTTTATGTGACTTTTGACACCAACTTCATACACTACTTATTATTTTTCTAACGGATTGCATACAACGGTGCTTACCTTTCCAACCATTGATTGCTTCAATCACAAATTTAGATACCCCCAACTCCCTTATTTGGATATTTGAGGCCCATCGCAGTGGCTTGTGTGGAGTATTTGTTTTAGTTAACATGATTAAATATTGGGATTGTGATTGACTATTAATGAAATAATTGAATTTAGAGTTAGTAACATACATTTCATCTTGTTGTATTGATGTGCATGTAATATAGTTTCCTGGGCAATCGTCTTGAAGTGTTGATGGAATTGTAGAATTATTTTAGTGTTGGACTTGTTTCTTTGAGGGGAAAATAGGGACTATTGTAGCCTCCTATATCTCCATGTAGGGAGGAAATGCACCCTATAGTAGTTGATGTAATGATGTAGAGTGGAATACAATGATTTAGGATGCTAGATTCAGGTGTAATAGGCTCCCCTTGATCCTTTGATATCATTTTTGGTGAAGGATTCGAAAAATGGGTGTTATAGGATGGCTTATTGTAGCTTCCTATAGCACTTTGTATGTTGGATTGTTTCCTATATAAAATGCATGCAACTCTTCCTGTAGCTTTTTGTACCAATGTAAAAACACTACTTTCATGTAGCTTCCTGTAGGTAGTTGTTTGAGTGCACAAATTTTCTTTCTAGAGATTTTGAAGTATGGAAATGGATTATTATGGATTATCTTGTGGGTGTATATGGTGAATGTTTAATATAATGAGTGTGTGAATGATATATGAAGTGGAAATGAATGGAAGTGGATGAAAAAGTGAAATGAATTTTGAATACATAAAAATGTTCTTTGGAAGTGTGTTGATGATAGGAGTGAGTGATGGAGAAGGTTGGTTGGTGTAATGAATACCTCCAACAAAGTGTTTTTTCTATATAGGTATTTGAAACCTAGGGGTTTGTTGTTCATTTTAAAAGGTTGAATTTATTGTCGTTTTCCTTTCGAAAATTTTGTTGATTACAATGTTGTTGTGGGTCATGCTTACTAAGGGCTACATGTAATATTTTGTTGTTGTTGTCACTTGCATTAAGTTGATGGTTATATTTTTACTGTAGTTGACCCTATTGCTCTTTGTTATTGCTGACTCGATTATTTTGAGGTGTACAAGAAGAGAATGTTGATCTACTTGAATTTTTCTAGGCTATAAAATGTTGACGGTGAAATACTTTGTTGGTGTAGTTGAAGATATTGATTTGACTTTGCATAGGGATATGATCCACGTTTTCCAGCTTGGATTTCACACACTAGTGTCCACAATGATTTTGATGTCAAGATTATGTCATTTTTAGACTAAGAGATGTTGGTAAAAATCAAGAATTGCTAAGTGATCCTTGCCTTGGTTGAAGTTTTTTTCATGCTCAAAAGTATTCTGGGTAGGAAAAAATGAGAATTTTGAGTTTATTGAGGCTAAACCTTTACATGATGAGATACAAAGTGATTAACCTGAGGTGTTGTAGCCCTCTATTTTGTTGTATGGAAACTTTGTAGTCTATTTGTTGTGGAAGTGTCTTGAAATGTTGTTGCCTACTGGAATATACATTAGTTAATAATCATCTACAACATGTTAAGTCTATAACTGTATATTATGTTGTGAAGCATATAAATATTTGTTGTTGTGGGTTGGAAAGATTTGATGAATTTGATTACTTGAGTGATGACACATGTTTTGTATAGATAATGATATGGGGTGATGATGATGGTCTATTAATGGTATGGTGTGGTGTTAGATGATGAAATGGGGTGATGATTATCTCCATGATGTTGGAGATGAGTAATGATGGAGTAAATTAGAAATTTTCCAATAGAATGAAGTGAAGTAAGAATATGGAATGAATGATGATGATGTAAACATGTAATAGGTATGTATTGGGTAAGAGATGATGTTTTTTTTTTTTTTGGCATGCTTTTATTATCCATGTAGACTAATGTTGTGTTCTATTGTTGATTCATGGTCTTCTTGGAGTGCAACCTTCTTGATACATGAACTTGTAACCTATATATTTTGTTTGTGTCTATCATACTTCCATATTTTCCATTTTCTTTCATTTGTAGACTTGAAAACACTTGCAACAAAAGTTAGGGTTTTTTCTGTTTTTTTCTTCTCACGTTTTTTTTGTTTTTTCCTCTTTTTTTTCAAGGTGTTGGTGTCATCACTGGTTTTCACCACTACCCTACATGGAGGGTTTTTAGCATGGACAACATTTTATTACATAACTAAGGCTACCTCCGAGGAGTTTTTCAACCAAATTTCTACCCTTGGTGCCTCAACCAGGTTTTCACCAGGGAATTTTTATTCTTGTTTTGTTTTTTTTTTTTGTTTTTGCTTCTTTTTTCATTTTTGTTTTTGAATAGTCATTGAACATAAAAATGGGTTGAGGGAATTGATTCTCTCAACCACACTCAATTTTTGACTCTTTGAGTATGGTTTTGAATTCCTCCCTTGACGATGGTTTCTTAATCTTGAGTCTATAGCCATTGACTAAGAGAGGGATGTTTTCCTCATCTATTGTTCTGGTTTATACTAATCCATTTTCATAACATGTATCTATTTGGTATGGCCCCAACCATCTATTTTTCAACTTTCCTTTGAAATATTTGAATTTGGAATGATAGAGAAGGGCCCAATCACCTTCTTTGAAAATCGTAGGCCCTAATGACTTTGTCATGCCATCTTTTTCTTTGTTGTTTCACTACCTCTATGTGAAACAAGGCTTGTTGCATGTATTCATCTAAAGCATTCAATTGTTGTAATATTTCTTGATGCGTTGATGAGAGGTACATATTCAAGATCAAATTTGTTCTTAGTGTGGTATCTCAAGCTCAATGGGGAACATGGCCTTCTTTCCATGTACCAACTCATAGGGGGTGAATCATGTGGTGGTTTTCCAAGTTGTATTGTATGCCCACACAACTTCAACCAAACAATTTTCCCAGTCTTTCTTGTGTAGGTTGACTATCTTGGTGAAAATGTTTTACAATTATCTATTGGTCACCTCTACTTGTCCATTTGCTTGAGGGTGGTAGGTAGCAAATTTTCTATGGAATATGTTTTTCAACTGCATGATATGTTCAATAATATTTGGGGTGAACTAGGACTATCTCTCTTGGGACTCCAAACCTAGAAAAAATGTTTTCATGTAGGAATTGTGGTACATTTTCTTCAATTGTAATATACATTGCCTGTTAAGAACCAAATATCAATATAGCATAGAAAAACCTCAGAAAAAGTACTCAACGCCTTGAAAAAGAGATAATTTCAAATAATAAGCCTCTTCGAGGGGGCAACCTCTTTTTACCCCACTTAAATGTTCAAGTACAAGATCATTCAAAATGAAAATGTCTCCTTGGTATATATAGGAGACTAGGAGGTATAATTACGACTAATGGCCTAAAGCCGACATAAATAAAATAACATTACTAATATAATATGCCCCAATTAAGGGGTAATGAGCCAATATTAGGGCTTAGTAATAGAGCCAATATTAGGGCTTAACATGTCTTCCCCTGAGACAAGTGTTGTCCCAACGCTTGAGTAACTCCCGATGCTTCTGTATAAAAGACTCATCTTCCCAAGTGGGAATCTTCAAATAGAGTTTCCATTTGAATAGAGATACTCAATGGATCTATTGTACCGGAAAATTCTTAGAACAGTGATAGCTTTAGTCTACAATATGATTTTTCCTTCAAGTTCTGGAAATATAGTTTGAACTGGGATCTTGTCGTCAGAACCTTCTTTTTTAAGCATGAAACATGGAAAAATCAGTGTACTCGTGAAGATGCAAGTAACTCCACTTGTATGCCATAGTACCCAATATTTTGCAACACCTTATAAGTGCTTCATAGTAATTTTGGTGATAATTTATTATCCTTCTTGGCTTGGGTTTGAGGACATCTGCTTAGGTATTGTAGTCTTAAAACACCCAATCCCTACTTCAAAACTTCTTTCACCACGTTGTTGATCCGCTTGTAGTTTCATGTGATTCTATGCCATATCGGTCCTTTAAGGTTTGGAGAACTTGTTGTTGACTTCTCGGCGTGATCTTCCACTGCTGAACCTTAGATTTTCTTTTTAGAGAAGAAGTGATGGAAGGAGTGGGTAGACCATAAAGTGCCATAAATGGTGTCATTTTTGTTGGTGCATGAAAGCAGCAAGTTATACCCACCATTCTGCCAAGGCAACCATTTGAATCATTGTATTTTGCATTTATAAAGTAACGTATATCCTGCATATTTAATTCACTATCTCGGTTTGTCCATCATTGAGGATGATAGGATGATACAGTGAGCTAATTATTGAGTACCCAAACAAGAAAATAATTATGTCCAAAATGTCCAAAGGAATATGGGATCTCTGCCACTTACAATAATCTTTAAGGCCATGTAGTTTTTGAACTGCCTCCATAAATGTAGACTAGATTTAGTTAGATGAGAGAGTGCAATAAAAGTGTATGTAGAATGGTCATTTCCTATCAACAATCACCATGATGACACTCTTTCCTTCAGACTTTGCAACCCCTTATGAAATCCATGGAAACCTCCTCCTAACAAATAATTTTGGGATGGATAATGGTTTTAAAAGACCTTGGTTCTTAATTGTTTCCTCCTATTTTGTTGGCAAACCAACATCTTTCCATGTCCTGAAAATTAGTTTTAAGGCCATCCCAAATCCTTCTTGACTCTATGGTGGTTTTCAAAAATCTCGAGTGCCTCCTTCTACTGGAGAGGTGTGAAATTCAATAGTACCTTTTGTTTTGAGTTGGAGTTCCTACATAAATATAAGCAATATTTGTGTCTATAGTGAATCATTTTTCATGTAAATGTATTTGACGCACTAGAATCAAGGTAAACTTTTTAATGAGAGTCCACACTTTTCTGCCATTCTTCCATTCATCCCTTTGTTTCAGCTATCCAACTGTGTTGACAGGATCGATAGAAATGTAGAAAGGCCTCAACATATTCACATCTTTCAGAGAGTGCATCTGCCACAACATTTTACTTCTTCTTTATATAGATGATTTCAAACTATAACCCATCTTGTTACCTATTTTTTTGTTCTTCAAGAGGTTCATTCCAAGAAGTATTTAAGACTATCACATGATCTGTTTTGACCTGAAGTGCCTACCTATTAGGTAAGGATGCCATTTATTCAATGTATGTAGTATTTCCATTTCATTCTCTCAGTGAATAATTTGTGTAAGTCCTTTCCTTGAGTAATAATTTTCAAAACTTTGTACTTCCTTCTTGCATTAGGGACAAGACTATTCCATTTCCCGAGGCATCACATTCCACAATAAAGGTTTTAAAGTCCTGAGTGGTCAAGATAGGAGTTTTACACATCACCCTTTGTTGTTCAAAATATTTAGTTGCCTCTGGAGTCCATGGAAAATGCATCCTTCTTACAGGTCAGTAGTGTGTTGCTATTCTTCCATAGTTCAACAAACTTGTGGTAGTAACCTATCAAACCCAAAAACTCTAAGATTATTTAATGTTTTGAATCGCCAGTCCATCATGTATTCATTCCATAGGGGTCTTGACACCTTCAAGTGAGATACAATATGACCCACCCAAATACTTGCACCTCCTTTACTCCAAAGAAACATTTGATGGTTTGGTATAGTTGTTGCTCCTTAGTAGTTGTAGCACCTTGTCAACATACCCATGACCCTCCCAAGACTTGTTATAGATTAGTATATCATCAAAAATACTTACACAAAATTTTATTGAAGGGTTTGAAAATTATAATTCATCAACCCTGAAAATGTGAAGGTGTATTTGTAAGGTTAAAAGGCATGACCAAAATTAAATACCTCATAGAGTTCTGAATAATTTTGGGATATCTTCTTCCCTTTCATTTTGATATGATGATACCCCTAAACAAAGATCCAATTCTTGTGAAATAGATTGTCTATGTAGTCATTCTAACAATTCATCAATGACTGGAATAGGAAACTTATATTTAAAAGTGATCTTGTTAATCTCTCTCTAATATGGACACATACATGAGTTATATCTTTCTGAATAATGACATCACTGTGCAGAGTAAGAACTTTGGCTAGGTCTTAATAATGTCAACCTCTAACATTCTTCAACCATGCTCTCAAATTTTCCCACCTTTTCCGTATAAGGTATCCAGATGGTCTGAGATAGGAGGAACACTCCTGTGAATTAGGTGAATCGACTGCGATTTCGAGTGGGTGGAAGACCTTGGGAATATCTTCAAATACTTTAAATTTCTTATCAATGATCCGAGATCTTGATAGTCAGGGATGTATTTAGATGTTTGAACATCTAGGAGCATAGCTGTGCACAACTTGATGCCCCTTTTCAATAATTTTATCATGTCATCAGAGCTTATCACCCACTGGGTTTCCCCGTGATATCTCTTAACTCAATTTTTCCCTTCCAATCAAAATTTCATGAAAAGTTTTGGTACTGTGCCACACTATTCCCATGATTTGAACCATTGGATTCCTAGTACAACATTCATTCACCCATGGGTATAGCAATCATTGACTATTCATTACATATCTTCCATAGTAAGATTTGATCTTATTGCATTTTCCTGAACAATTGATAGTTTCTTCATCTGCAATCATCACTTGAAACTTTATGCTAGATATACAAAGCATTAGATCTTTGCCACTTATAGGAATGAAATTATGAGTACCTTAATCAATTAGGACTATTACCTTTTCTTTTGATGTATCCTTCGATCTTGAGGGTTTGAGGGAGTGCTAATTCCAGCCAATCCATTAATAATGAGATCATCAGAGTCAACTCTTCAGACGAAATTGGTTTCACATTTTCATCTTGAGATGGTTCTGTTCTTATTCCCCTTCACAATCTATGCAGAATAATTCTTCTCACCACACTTATGTCCCCACTGTACTTGTTGTCACAATTAAAGCATAAACCCTTTCTTTTCTTTCCTCCAATTAGCTGATGCCTGTAACCTTGTAGGTTGAGGTAGTTTAGAAGAAGGAGCATTGTTCTCTTCTATAGATGTTATGATTGGTCCCTTCTCTAGTAGCCATAGCCATATTTTTACTTTCAACATTCTCACACTAAATGCATTCTCCAATGATTTGGGTTCTAGCAGAACCCTATGTTGAATGTTATCCTAGTGTTCTATGAATACATCAATCAAGTGTCATCTGGAATATCTAAGTACCTTTATATTCAATCTTTAAAGTTCTCAATGTGCTCTAGAATTGAACCCTTTTGCTTGAGATTTTCGCTAATTGGCTAAAGCAAGGTATTGCCTTGTATCCCTCAGTAGTGTGCTAATATTCTCCGAAAATTGTCCAAGTAGACGAAAGGATTACAGAACAAAGCCACGATACCATACAACTGATTAGGTTCTAAATATAAAGAATAAATTTGTACCTTTGTGTATGTGACACATTATGGAGATCAAAGAATTGCTCCATCCCAAGTATCCATGTGATTGGGTCCTTCCATCAAACTTCCTCATAACTTTTAGAACGCATAAACTTCCTCATATCAATCTTAGGAACGTGGTTGGTCTTCAAACCAAAGTTGGAGTTTCTCCATTCTTGATTCACCTTCCTTGTGTCCTCATCATGAATTTCATGGGATGCATTTTCACTTTCATGTGTCTTCTCTGTTACGAATTTTTTCAATACTTCTATGATCTCCCCTTTTAAACCATCCATCTTAGTATCCAACTTAGCTTCCATTGAATCCATCTTAGTATCCAACTTAGCTTCCACTGAATCCATCTTCTTTTGTAGTTCATTTATATCCCTACGCATTTCTTCACCTTCATCAAGAGTCCAAGTAGGATTTTTTGGAGGCTTACTTGGTGTAGAAGTTCCCTTTTTTGGTGCCATGTTGGCCAAGTATCACTTTTGAACCTTGATTTTGAGGTGGTTCTGCTAGACAATATTTCTTCTGTTGTATCTCCCAAGTTTTGTCCCTTATGGGTATGAAACTTTATTTTATGTAGTTCTCTGATATTTCTTCTCTGCAATGCCACAGGTCTGATCAAAATTGGATGTGCCAAGTGGAATTTATGGTAACTTCCCCACAACTTCCCGATTTTTGTCATTTCCAAGAGATCTCACTTGTATAGTGTGCCCCGCACAAAATAATTGATACAATATTCTAAGACTCACACCAAAAATACCATAAACTGTCCACGATCCAATGAAACCAGTCCCACTCAATTTGGATACTCTAGGAAGAAGTTATGATTATTTTACCTGGAACACCTTCTTGAGACTAGTCAATAGGACTAGTCAGATACCCTATCTTATACAGGGTGTATCTACAAATTTAAGATGACCCAGAAGCTAAAATGTTTACCACATATACTTTACCAATTTCTTTAAATAGCCTCCAGAGTTCAGGGTCTGAAATGTTACAGAGAAGTTTTTATAGCAAAAATTTCACAATGACTCAGTTCAGGATGATTCCAGAACCCTATCTTGTACAGGTTGTATCTCTGAAATTATAAGGCCTCAGGAGCGTAATTTTGAACCCAACGTACCTTGATCCATCTACTAAACATCCTCCAAGAAGTTCCTTCTGAAACGTTGTAGAAAACAATTTATAGCAAAAATTCCAAGGTGTCTCATATGTAGCACCGAAACCCCAAGACCTTGAGCTCTGATACCATATGTTAAGAACCAAATATCAATATAGCATAGAAAAACCTCAGAAAAAGTACTCAATGCATTGAAAAAGAAATGATTTCAGATAATAAGCCTCTTCAAGGGGGCAACCTCCTTTTACCCACTTAAATGTTCAAGTACAAGATCACTCAAAATGAAAATGTCTCCTTGGTATATATAGGAGACTAGGAGGTATAATTACAACTAATGGCCTAAAAACGACATAAATAAAATAACATTACTAATATAATATGCCCCAATTAAGAGGTAATGAGCCAATATTAGGGATTAACATTGTCTTTACCTCTACCCTCCTTGTCAAGTAATCAGTGCAAACTAGGATATGATGCTTTTGATTTGAAGGATGTTTAAATAGCCCTACAAAGTCCAATCCCTAATTTTCAAAAGGTTCTGATGAAACATGGGGATGTAATAGAATCGCATCCCTCTTGGGAGGTTTTTCCATCCTTTGGAACCCATCAAATGAGACATATTTCTCAACATATTTGTGCAAAGTAGGCCAATAATATCATGCTTGCAAGATCTTGTAAGTTGTACTCTTTACAACATAATGGCCTTCACAAGGATCATCATGGAATGCATTGAATATTTCGTGTATTTCATCTTGCCTGACACATCTTTATAAGATCTGGTATGGTGTAAGATTGAATAAATAGCCCTTCATTCAAGTATAGTTGACACTTTTTCTGAAAATTTGCAATGTTCTCTACAAGAGAAGTGTTGAGGAAATTTCCATGTAGTTAAGTAGTTGTCTATGTCAGCAAACCAGTGAGTTTCTATTGATATTGCAAAGAGATGCTCATTGGGAAAAATTTCATCTACCTCTTCATTATCTCCAATATTGGTCAATGTTGATAGAAAATCTGCAACAACATTATGTTTGACAAGCTTGTCAAGGATTGCTAGATCAAATTATTGTAGCAATAAAAACCATCTAATTATCTTGCCATTAATATAATCTTTGTTCATTAAATACTCGATGGCAACATTATCTATATGCAAAACTAGGTATCCAATGACATAGTGTTTAAATTTGTTAATGGCATATACAACTGCAAGAAATTATTTCTATGTGATAATATAATTAAGCTCTACACCAAATAAATTATTGTTGATAAAATAGATTGAAAATGGGATTTTGTGTTCTTACAAGCCTATAACTACCCATAATTCCTTGTCAGATGCATCAGTATGAATGTGGAAAGGAATGTTCCACTTGGGACCTTGCATTATAGGGGTTGAGATGAGTTTTTCTTTAATATTTTCAAAGTTTTGGAATTTTTTTGTCCAACAAAAGACAATGTCCTTAGACATCAATCTGAACAAGGCAGAGGCTAGTTTGTTAAAGTATTTGATGAACCTTTTGTAGTACCATGCATGGCCAAGAAAATGTCTTACATATTTTTTTTGGGGGGGGAGCCTAGGAAGGTACTTGATGATGTTTGCTTTAGCTTGGTCAATTTCAATCCCTCTAGAAGAAATATGGTGACCTAGGACAATCCTTCACTCATGATAATTTTGCATTTGACTTAGTGATAGGTTAATTTACTCACACCTCATTATCACTTTTTCAATATTTGTCAAGGCTTCCTGGAATAAATTTCCATAAGATGTAAAAGCATCCATGTAGATCTCTACAATGTCATGGGTAAGATCTGAAAATATGGTCAATATAGCTCTTTGAAAAGTTGTAGGAGAATTACAAAGGTCAAAGGGAAGGAAATTGTATGAAAATGTGCCCTAAGGACAAGTAAAGGCAGTTTTATCTTAATCTGTAGAGTTGATCTGCATTTGGTTGTACCCACTAAACCCATCAAAAAATGAAAAGTATGTTTTTCCTACTAGGAAATCTAGTATTTGATCAATGAAAGGTAAGGGGAAGTGTTCTTTCCTTGTGGTTTTGTTGAGATATTTGTAATATACACACACCCTCCATTTTCCATTTTTCTTAGGCATAATAACTAAGGGTGAGACCCATTCACTATTAGATATTGGATAAATGAATCATGCATCTAAAAGTTTTTATAGTTATCCCTTAATAATGTCTTTTAAGGTAGGGTTCACTCTTCTTTGAGATTTCTTAATGGGTGAAGATTCATCCTTTATGCAAATGTGATGTGTACAGATGTTTGGATGAATGCCTTTTATATCCTTGTAATCCCAGGAAAATGGTGTGGTATGATTTTAAGGAAACCCAACAATTTCTACTCTTGGACAACAATGAAATTAGTGTTGATTTTCAAAGTTTTAGAGGCACAAATTTCAACTATTTTGATTGGTGTTTGTTCAATCTCAACAATGAGTAAATTTTTCCAAGAACCCTCTTTCAAATCAGAAAAAATTTCATACTTTTTTGTTGTTCTCGGTCATTAAAGCCTTCAATTTTTACAGAACTAGGATATAGATTATGAATAAAGTTTGAGATAAAAGTGTCATCATATGCATTTTTCATGGCCATGGAGATTTCAATGGTAAGGAGAGGGTGTACTAATGTCTGAAATGTTTCCTCATTTTCCTCTTGTCGTACACACATAGGCATTTTTTTTTAAATCAATGGCTTGGAAGGGGGATAGAGGACACATTTATTTTGACCATTTGTAATGGTCATAATTCATGCTCTACAACTGATATATTCATCCGTTGGAGTTAGCCAAGGTATTCCTCTGATGAGGGGATATCCATTCAACTTAGATTTTGTTTGAATCACTATGAAATCTATTAGACATCCCCATGAATCAATAAACATCATTACATCCTCTTATACTCCCTCAAGATTTATAGTTTATTTGTCTACTAGCTAGAGTATAGTAGGTGTGTGTGTTAGAAGTCCTTGAAGGTCTATCATAAGCACAATATCATTTGTCATGACATTAATGACCGCCCCTAGGTCTATCAAGGTATTATGGATGAGGTTCTTTTTAATATAGACATCTGCCGCTGGGATGCCTAGATCTAAGTACTTAGGGAAAAACAGTATTCCTAGTATGAGGTCTACTAATTGACCTATCACATTGATTGTAGGAGAATCCTTCTTATTTCTTCAAGAATTCTTAATGCATTCTTGTTTGATGAATTTGTTGTAAATAGAGACATTATTAATATCTTGGAGGAGATGGATCTTGACACATAAGTTTATGATTTCTCCTATGAGGTCATTTTTTGAATAGGTGTAAGCCTTCTTAGTGTCTAGGCTCTCGGGATATGGTAAATTGGTTCGGGGATAGGTTTTTCTTGCATGGATATTCCTCTCTCTCATAGCTTGTATCTTCTATAGGTTTTTTAATAAGAGGAGGGGATTTTAGTACCTTCCTTGATATTAGATTTATTTCTTGAAGATCCATAAAGTAGGTTTAGTAAGTCATCTCATTATTGTACACATGTTGGACCTACCTATTGTTTGGATTGGGAGCTGGTTGGGTGGGAAATTAGGGTTGTTTTGGTACTATTTTATTATTTCTTGTTGAAGCACTGGGCTATTGTTGTGAGGTGGGAGAAATGCATGTTGTTGTTGTTTGTTTGCATGTTTCCATCATTGTGGAGGGTTATTCCACTGGTGGTTTTGGATTGGAGGTTGGGATAGAAATGGTTGAAAGGTTGAAGTTGATTATGATATTTCCATTGATTTTTCATGGGCTAGTTAGGTTGATTAATGGGATACCAAGGTTGATTATGAATTTGTTTGTTATACCTAGAAAAGTACCGAGGATGAGAGTAAGGAAGACCTGGTTGAAATGGCCTAGGTAATCCTTTTATTCTTTGGTTGATGAAGCATAGTTGCTCCACATTCTCCTCAACTCCTTGATAAGCAAACTTGATACTTGGAAAGGAAGGACATTTGTTAGTTGCATGTTTCTCTTCACAAATTGCACAAATTTATATAGTGTTAAGTGGGCATTCACTTACACTGTGTTTCTTTATGCATTTAGGAAACAAAATAGATAGAGATCATTGCTTCCTCTTGCTTCTTCCTTATCTGCAATGTATCCATATATACGTCTAATGAGTGTAAAATATTAGTTTTCATATCCTCTAACAAGACTCCTAATTCATTTATAATAAGAGTTGCAAAGTTAGATGGTTACGTTATCGTACTTTTTCCATTCCTACTTTTCTTCCTTTTAGATCTAGAGTAGTTTTTAAATACTTTCTTGATGTATTCATACTCCAACATAAATATTTCTCCATTTGCAAAGAGATTCACGGTCTCCATGAGTTCCTCTCTTTCCCCTTTGAGCAAGACAAGTTTGAGAGAGTTCTCATCCAATGTGCAACTATGAGTTCTTTTGTAACTAAGTTGGAACCTTTCCACGTGTTCTCATAAAGATTCATTTTCTCCTTGGATCATTCTCAATATTTCATCTCTTCTATCCCTATCCTTGTAATAATCCCTATATTTTTCAATGAAGGTTTGTTTCATTTGATCCTGGCATCTGATGATATTTTCTTCTAAATTCATGAACCACCTCAATTTGATTTCTTCAATGTAGAGGGAAAGAACTTGAGCTTATGAGCATCATATGCATAATCACAGGTCCTGCAAACAACTTCAAACTCGGAAATAAAAGTGACAAGGTCTTCTGAGATAAGGCCATGAAAGTGAGGAAGCGTAGAAGGATTGATATTCTTAATTTGTGTTTCTCCATTGGTTTCCCTAATGGGGAATACAAATATTTCATATTTTTGATCTCCATCTTCAACCATGGTATGATGAGATGATGATTCTTCTTCTTCCTCTGAGAAATTTGCAAAAATTCTTGCTCCCCCTTGGACTAACTCTCCAAATTCTTCAATAATTTGTTGGGTGTATGTCTCACAATCTACTTATTGTTGTTGTTCATCAGTTTTACATTTTTCAATGGTATAAGTACTTAATAAAAATACAAGAATAGAATTTATAAGAAACCTATCACACCCCACCCAATATTCTATGTCAACTCACAATATTTTGATGATATATTGCAATAATTTCTTATCTCTCAAGAAATCATGATTTGTTTTGGCCAATAGTTAATTGACAAGATGAAAAACTCATGAGATATCATCGATATTTACAACACTAAATTTGAACCACATTCCCTCTTACATTGATCTAGAATGGATCATTTTATAATTTGTCAACTATCATGGTACCTTTTGGGTGGAAAAATTGGAGGAATTGACTTACAAGGCCCATTTTAGTGGTAGGTCACAGTTTGGAGATTTGGGGTTCGAAACCTTCCATAGCCATTTTGAGGCATCAAATGGCATTTTTTGAGGTCAAAACTTTGCAAGAATAACTCACAACCCCTTGACATTTTTCTACACCCCAAGAGGTTTCCAATGGTATGAAAATCACCTCAATTGGAGTTCCTATGCAGAAGTTATGTCTCCCACAAGTTGTCATGCCTTATTGACCACCATGGTACCGAGTGGATGTCACGTCAGCGCCATTACTCCCACATTTGGGCTAGTCACATGTGGACTTTCAAAATGTTCTAGAAGGTCCAAAGCCTTGACATTAATTGGGGGTTGATGCATGCAAAAAATTTAACCCTAGATAGCTATCAGGTTATGTTAAATATTGGGTTTCTAGGAAGAGAGGAGGTTCCCTTATTTTAGCATTGTACTTGTTCCATAGTTGAGTAGAGAATCTAGGAGTGGGATTTGAAAGCATAATAGAGGAGGTAGAATATTTTGTAGCATCCATTCACGCCACAATGTCAAAGGAAACTCCATAGTGAGTGCCCCTTTCTTTGTATCTGCATTTCATAACTGAAGAAAAGAGAGTAGGGCATATACCTCACCTTCTGGTTAGGTTTTCTCCCATATTGGGTTTCCCAAGTCACATCTTGTGTTCATTGTTGTGATTGGTGTGTTCATTTTCTTTTTCTTTCATTTTCAAATTTCAATTATTTCTGTAAATTTGAGCATTAAGGTAGTAATAATAAATATGGGATCTAAAAAATAAATTTCATAACAAAATATTTCATAATCTTGCAAATTCTATTGTGATGAACTATTCCAATGGAATATCCACAGTAATTTCCAGATCACACATGCACTTCCAGTATTGAAAAGTGAAATAAACACAAACATTATTCCTTCTCCAAACTTTACATCCATGCGTAGTGTTAACACGTTCCTCTCATTCACAGACACAATGGAAATAATTTAATTCCATTCATAATCAATAAAAAAATGATGGTGTTCCTTCATGTCAATTCAAATGCACCATAATCTAAACAAACCAAAGTTTCACAATCTTGGTTCCATCATATCATTCCTTGACTTAAGTTGTGATACCATGTTGGTTTTAAGGTAATAGAATTAATAATAAAGTTGTTTCAATATAATCATTGATTAGAACCCGATACACATAGTAATTTGTTGTATGGGTACAATATGTCACCTAAATATAGATCAATAAGCCTCAATTATCAAATCACTTGATTGTCTTCATGTGCACAAATAAGGTTAAACACCTCTTATAAACAAGTGTAAGGGTCACTTTGATGTGGGTGTGGTACCCTAGAGGGCACTAACACCAAGTGCAGTCACACACTAACACCACAAGGTATATGAATATAATCCATCAAGGCCATGAGGGTGCCCCTAGTCAAGTTACAATACAAGTCAAGATTGGCCAATATAACTCCCTCAAATAATTTGCATCAATGTTTTGAAATAGAAATGGATGCTTATGAGTATGCAATGGGAGCAGTGGTCACTCAATGTGGTCACCTAGTGACATACCATTCGGAAACCTTCAATCATGTTGTCAATGTTAACCTAATAATCCTATAGTTTATTTAGGTAGGTATTCTTCCTAGAATAATAAATTTATTCTAGAAGTTATGTGTTTACTAGAAAATAGATTGGCATTGTCACATCCTTTCCATAGTGATCATTCTTGAGTTGTTGGTCAATGACACATGGCATGTTGAGATAAGGCTACAAAGGTTATATATACACTATGGCTCTCACCTATTATGTAATATTTTTTTCCTAATTAATAAAATATGTGTTTGAGGACACTTGATGAATGTTAACAATCCAAAGATACTCCACATATGAAAGGGGGAGTTATATGCCATTGTGCAAGCCATAAAGAAATAGAGACACTAGCAAAGAAAGTATTGTCCATATTGACCATAACACCTTGCAATTCACTCCTTCACAAAGAAAACTTCACACATTCGGGCCTGGCATAAATGGATGAGCTACTTGTAGCAATTTCCAATGGTGATTTAGCATAGGAAAGTAACCCCAATGTAGCATTTATTGTCTCATTAGGGAACCAATGATTGCACATATTACAACCATGAGCATGCATGGTCATGAGCAATATTATCAAAATCAGTGAAACCATACCAGAACCAGCTAGTTTGAACTAGTTGTGGGAGTTTTCAACCTGAATCGGTGATTCAAACCGATTTTAACTAGTTTTTCGTAAACTGATCATAAACGTTCAATTCAATACATAAATGGTCAAAACCATCTAGTTTGTCCTATTTTGTACCAGTGCATTTCCATCCCAAAAAAAAACACCTACAACTACCCTAAAAGCTCATTTTGGTCAATTTAATGATGGCCCCCTCTATCATGGAGGGACTTATCCTGGATGACTTGCACCCACTTACACCACCATAGGATACAAAGCTTGGTGTTGGATATTCAAGGTTATCAAGTCAAGACGTCGAGCATACTCATGCAAATAATGTAGACAATCTAGGTTCAGGTGATTATGGAGTTTGATTTTAATTGTCGACCATAGTGTGATTATTTTTGGACTCTAGAGCCAATTTAGAACCTCAATGTTTATGTATTGGGTTCATATACATATTGCACTCAATGCTATATTGTTATTTTTACCCTTACACACTATATGCATAAGAAGTTTTGCATATTATATGTGTAATGATTTAGATTTACATCCAAATGTACTCGAATATAGATTTTTTTAAATCAAAATTTGA
The DNA here is from genome assembly GCA_010110895.2 of Picea sitchensis. Lineage (NCBI taxonomy): Eukaryota > Viridiplantae > Streptophyta > Pinopsida > Pinales > Pinaceae > Picea > Picea sitchensis. The sequence goes on from SNQJ01S0013557.1 coordinate 167,220, forward strand.
ATATTTTAGGTATTTTTGGTCAATCATTTTTGTTTCAGTTTTTTACAAGTACCATTTTTTGTGGCAGGCCAAATCAATTCTAATAACATTGGTTATGACACCAATGAATGGATTAACCAATACAAGGAATATTATTACTTTTCTAATATATTGCAATAGTTACAAGTAAGTAAGTTTTCTTCTTACTTTCATTTGAAAGGTGGTACAATTTACAAACTTGGACTACTTTGTGTTATGTCAAGGCATCAACTAGCCCCAAGTCAACGACTTAGGGCCCCCATTTTTTTCTAAAAAACTTTATGTTAAGCTTCATCATCAAGCATGCATTTCTTCACCCGTCTTACTATTAATGAATGACTTTGAGTTGCATCAAAATTGGGATATTAATCAAGTGCTTTGCATTGTGTTTGAGTACAACATTGTGTTTGTATCATGTTTCTTGATCTTGATCAGTTACATTCGATGAAGTTTCGCTTACACCTTGATGATACCTCGCCCTCCTCTCCCTCACCCATATGATGAGTGAGCGTTAACACCCTCACCCATGAATGGATGAGTGACTTCGTTCCTCTCCCGTTGGTCGAGAGTTCGTTGCCTCACCCTTTGGTCGAGACGAGCTAAACGCTCTCCTTATGTCAGGCGAGCCCTCCGTCCTTGCAAGCGAAAGAGAATAATAAGCCTTCCTCCCTTCCTTTACCACCAATAGGGGGCACTTACCAGGTGAGGTGAGTTAGGCCAATAGTGAATCAGACATTCCGGGTGTCAACTTCAGGACGAAGATAGCTTGCTTTGATGATAGTTTCACTTGGTTGGATTATGCATAATTGCATCTTGCTTGTGTGAGTATGCTTTGGGTGTGAGATTGTCTTAGTTCATTATTACATTTCATTGACTAAAGGATTATGTGATTTCAAACTTTAACATGCTTTCATGTCTTCTATGTAGGTTGTCATACCTTGTTTCAGTGATTGATATTGAAAGACAAGTCATAGATCATAGCCTATCAAAAAATGACACAAGATGTATCCAATTAGTGAGCAGGAAAGCACTAGTGGCACATGCACATGAAATGGATGAGGTTATGAAAAACAATGTATAAAAGCATATGGCAGTAACACCAGGCTATGTCCAATGAAGAAATATCATAGCCATGCAGCCCACACAATTGCATCGCAATATCTGTGGTATTGGCAATGGAAACATGAGAGAAAGCGTGGTGGGGTGCACAATGACATAATAAAGGAAATGATTGATATTGCACATAAAGAAACTTTGATTCTAGGGAAACAAACATTCTGAACAAAAAAAAACTTTAACCTCCAATGACACATTGCCCATATTTTTGGTGGTCTGTTAAATTGAATTTTTGAATGCAAAAAAAAATATTTTGAAACATACAAACACAACACAATAAATGAAATTTAATTTCCAAGGACACATTGCCCATATTTTTGGTGGAGTTGAATTTTTGAATGCCAAAAGAGAGATATTTTGAAGCATACAAATACAACACAATCGATGAAATTTAATTTTGAGGCTATCAACAATGAAAACACGGATTAGAAATTTCCCATCAACCAGGGAATTTTCACTTCCCAAATTATGAAAGCTATCATCTCGAAGGTAGGAATAGCGCTTTTGACCACTCATTGGAAATATTTTGAGTTTCCTCTATACTTAACAATAAACAGTTCGATGATAGGAGGTCGGATGAAGAAATTATGGTTTTATTAAGTCAAAACATCAAGGGACTTCGTCAACGCTTATTTTAATTGATTTTTAATTGTTTGCGCTTCAGGTTTCGAAACTAACTAAACTTGCACGTGAGGATTTTTTTTGGGTGTAAGATTTGCAGCAATTAAGTTTTGAGAATTGTCTGGTTTTAAGTATAGAAAGAGATGAAGTCATCCAGTCTTAAATGATGGTCAATAATAACCAGCTTGCTATGCAGTATTTAATGTTGGAGCAAGTGGTATATACATTGTTGAATATATTTAGAAATATATATCAAGGTAATTTGATGGTATATACACTAGTCGTTTCAGGATTGAATGCTGAGCAGTTGGTTGGTTATTGTTTGCTTTAAATGATCAATAATAACAGATGCTAATATCTAGTTTGTTACCCAGTATTGAATGCTGCAGCAGGTGGATTATAAGCAGTCAGATTTAATTTGCTTTTGGATCCAACAACCTATAATTCACCTGCAGCAGCATTCAATGCTGTGTATAATTCACTACCCAGTATTGAATGCTGCAGCAGGTGGATTATAAGCAGTCAGATTTAATTTGCTTTTGGATCCAACAACCTATAATTCACCTGCAGCAGCATTCAATGCTGTGTATAATTCACCTGCAGCAGCATTCAATACTGCTGTGTAGCAGACTAGATATTGATCGCAGTCAGATTTAATTTACTTTTGGATCCAACAATCTATAATTCACCTACCACCTACAGCAGCATTCAATGCTCTGTAGCAGGCTGGATATCGCTGGCAGTGATGGTCAACAACAGGAAAAACCATGCAATCATTGAGCTATCATTGAGCTATGATAGAAATTCATGTTTCAAAAGTAAAAAGAGTTGCGATTCGCTAAGAGGAAGAAAGATTTCAATTTGCAAATTATTGATGAAACTTTCCTCTACTCTGCTATATTTCATCAAGTAAAGAATGAAATTGCTCACTTGGGAGGCTTGTTGGCTCCCAAAGACAACAATTCGCCTATGAAGGGAAAATCGCCGAGTATGAGGCCAACAAGCCTCTGAAGTGAGAGATTCAGCCGTGTCGTTGGAGGTGGGCGAAAATTGTCATTCCAAGCCAGTTAAAGGTGTAAAAAACTTATCAATTTCATACAAATTGCTCAAGAAAAGGAAAATCGCTGGCTTGGGATGCTAGCAAGCCTCCGAGGTCAGTGATTTAGGATTATTGAGCTCTAAGATCAGTTTCTTATCCCCAAAAGGAAAATCGTTCACCCCAGAGAGTTGCCTACCTGCCAAACCCAGCGACGAAGCATTCTAACCCCAACACTCAACACATTGATTCCATTGGGAAAATCGCTCACCTCCCAGCTCTGGCTACCTCCAGAACTGAGCAATTGGCCCATTGGCAATTCAACTCACTGATTTGCATTAATTTGTGTGCTATCTACTAAGTGTTACTCCCATTCTTGGCTGGAAGATAAATCGTTTGGCCCTTTAAGGTCGAACATTGCTCTCTTTGCCCTCGTTTCTCATTATCTTCTGTGCAACAACCTCCTTCTTCCTTGTTGGCTACTCTCTCCCCTTTCTATTGTATTTTGCAGGTCTAAGCATGTCCAAAGGCATTACAACGAGTAGGCGAGGAATTTACCCATCTTCTGAGTGATGTGCAGTGCATGGAGACTATAAGAGTTGGGTTCCATCTTCAAAATTCAATTTCCAGGCTCGTTGGAGTTGACAAAGCAACACTTTTTAGTTTTAATGTCAGTCTGCAACTTGGTGTATGAAAACGAGATGAAGAAAACCCTCTAGCAATGCATTTAGCCCTAAAGTGAGGGCATTGAACCTATTGGTGTCCGGAGATGTCCATTATCCATGTAAATCAATTTGTCATTTGCATGGTTATCGAGGAATGTTGAATAGTGTAAAAATCAAGCTACAAACAAACCCACTGTGTGTTGGATCGTTGAGCATTGTCGGAGAAGAAAGAATCGAGCGTTGGTATCCAAGAATCAAAGAAAGAAAAATTGGAACTTTATCTCAGGGTTTCGACAGTTGGGCATTGTCGGAGAAGAAAGAATCGAGCGTCGGTATCCAAGAATCAAAGAAAGAAAAAATGGAACTTTATCTCAGGGTTTCAACATTCAACGGACAAGTGAAATGGAATGAAATCCTTACCGATGAGATTCACTGTCGACGCTCTCATGGTCATTACAAATTTTCAGTTCATAAGCTTATTCTTGGCATTCTCTTGTTGTTTAATGTTTGCGAGCTTGAGTTCCATTGATGGAATCTTCCAAAGCAATCCTTCCATGCCTTTGCTATATCATACTTGAAGGAATTATTACTTTGTTAATCATGTAGCGGAAAAAAAAATTGAGAAGCCAAACCCTTGAATGTATTTTACCTCCGTATGTTTTAACACTTGCATTTTAATTGCAATTTTTTTTTGTGAAGAATGGCGAAATGGCATTTGAAGTTTGCTTCTTGGTTCAAACCACTTTCATGCTATGAAGTATTAGAGAGAAAGAACATACAAGAGCAAAGAACATACAAGAGGAATGGCATTATGTTACCTTTTGGAGTTATTCGAAGTATTTATACTATGTTTGGAGGTACTTCATGAGATTTGATGTATATGGTGTATGATCAACCCCTAGATGTCCGTGATGGATTTGCACATTGGAGATGGCTTACTCAATGACTGCTTGACCTCAGTTGGGTGCTTGCTTTATAGTCTTCCTTAGAGCATTGGAGATATTCAAACAACTTGTTGTTGTTCTACATGTTGGCCACATGGAGGAGGTTGTCTACTTGGAGAATGACCCGCTTTGGAGGAGGTTGCTTGCTTGGAGAATGTCCCACTTTGGAGGAGGAGCGTTTGGCACTTAAAAGGAGGCCACTGAACCCTAGATAGCATGGAGTAGTTTGAATGCTTACATGGTGGCCTGGAGTTTATTTGGAGACGCCTATATTGCAATAGTGTTCATGCAAGGGGAGTGGACCCAATGGAGAACATGGCTTAGGAGGAGCATTGGACACATCTCATGGAGCACCCTTGCATTGGAGCCTTGCTTGTGGGCGACATCGCGTTGGAGCTTTACATGTGTACCCTTGTAGTGTAGAGCTCCACATGTGTGAGCCTATGTGTGGCTTTGTAGGTTGCTTGCAAGGGATAAGGCCCACATATGTATTGTTGGTCTCCCTTACATCTCATATATATAGAGGAAATAGAGATTCATTTCATCATCATCATTGTACTCTTCTCTTTGTACTTATATTCTTAGAATGAGGCGCTAGGGTTCATGAAGAAACCCAAGAAGAATTTATGGAAGGGAAAGGGAACATCTTTGTAAGGGGCTTTCTCTTGTGAAATACTAGGGTTGAATCTTGTGAAGAAGACGTTGGAAATGATCATATCCTCAATATTATCACTCTTGTGTTAGATATGTAACTAGAAGGAGTGCACTAGTCTTCCTCTTTCTTGGTTCTTCATTTGTACTTCATCTATCTTGTCTTAGAGTTGCTAGGGTTTCTTAGAGATTTTTGGGGCATCTTGAATATTTAGGGTTAGGTTTTCATCCCTTAGAACATTGGAGATTAGGGTCTTGAGATGAAACCCTAGGTTCTACTTGTTGAAGAAAAGAAGAAGATGAAACATCTTGCCTTCGACGACATGCATGTTTGATACAAACTTGTTGGAGCTCCTTTGTGTGAGTTAGTATTTTTATTGTTTTCCTTGACTAGGGTTTTGGAGAGCTAGAGGATTGTACTAACGTTTGGATAATGCTATGGTATGTACATGAACTTCATCTTTAAGCATATATATGAAGTTTTCATTTGTACAATACTTGTGTAATTGCAGATTTGATTTCCAGCCATCTATTTTTAATGGTTTTGTAAAAAAAATAGAAAAAAATTGTTAGTTTATTTACAACAATCATAAGTGATTTCTACATTTGTTTTATGCAAGATAAGATTGCCCTAGAGGGTTGAAACTTATTCGCACACTTTGATATATTATCTCTCGAATTTCCTAGTGGATTATGGTTGTTAAGAGGTGAAATATTGTTTGTTGTTCTTGTTGTTTTATTTATAATTAATAATAGCTCTCTAAGGATGAAAATTCACAATGTTAAGATCTAAAAAAACCTATAGTTAAGAGATGAAATTTATGAATTGTTTGATTCATGAAATGTCTACATGATATCAAAGATTTTAAGGTTGAGATCACTCTAGGTGTAAGAGAGAGTTGGTATTTCAACTAAAGAATACCTAGGAGAGGTGCTTGACCTTGTTTGAGGTTGTTGGGTGTGATATCCTAGGTCGCTTAAGAGAAACACTTGGACCCTTGAAAGGGTTTTGTCTACTTCAGATATTGCCAATTTGTGCACTCAAGCCCTATTTTAGGATGTGTAATATAACTCTCAATATTAGAGAGTGTCATAGGTTGGATGGAGCTTCCAATTTTGTTCTTTGGAAGGTTAGACTTAAGTTACTTATGGAGGAATCCAATCTTTCGGAACATGCTGCAAAAGTGATTCTAAAACCTATCAATCCAACATGGTTGGTCACTCATTGAAAGAAGGAAGCCAGGGTTAAGAGGATCATTCTTGATTCTCTGAAGGATCATTTCATCTCTCACATCAAAGAGAAGAATACAAGTAAGGACATGTTTGGAACTTCGATTGAGTTATTTCAAAACTCTTGTGTTTCATGAAAAATGCTCTTGGGAAACAAGCATTCAGTCATTCCTATGATCAAGACAAATATTGTGGTGAGATTCTTGACTAAGATCATTGAGTTGAGAGGTCAATTAGCTACAATTGAGACATGGGTAGAGGATATGAAGTTGGTGTCCATTGCGTTGAATTGACATTCTCCTTCTTAAGTGCATTTTGTTCAAGGTGTTTGTTCTCAAGGGAGCTTGCCAAAGTTTCCAAAGCTTTGAAATGATCTTGTATATGAAGAAATAAAATTGCAATGTTGTTCACAACAAGGGGAAGTAGAATTTATTGGTCTTTCCAGGAAGACGAAGAAAGGCTACAAGAAGAAGGAAGGTGAAAATACTAGGAAGAAGGACTTGATTAAGGCAATGCATGTCTAATGTCACAAGATGGAACACTATGCTAGCTAGTGTTCATTGAAGAAGAAAGGGAAGGTCAAGAAACATATATAGGATGTGGGGATTGCAGGAACCGTAGCACAAGTGGATGGGTCATCATCATGTCTTGAGACCACCTTCTCATTTGTCTCTTGTTTGTCCTCTAACATAATGTCTAGTGTTGGATGGTATGTGGATAATGGAGCTTCGAGACACATGACATATGACAATGCATTATTCGACAGGTTTTGGAAACAAGAGGGAGGCATGAGTGTTGAGCTTGGTGATGATATTATTTATCCTATGAGAGGAGCTGGATCCATTTCCTTCCAGATGCCTTCAGGTGAGGCTCTTGAGTTGAGTGATATTCTATTTGTCCCTGGTTTGAAGAAGAATATTCTTTCAGTGTCTTGTATGACTAATGTGCATTGGATAGTTCTTTTGAGGGACAATTGTGCACCATCAATGATTATAGTGTACAGTGGATAATTTCTTTTGAGGGATGACATTGCACCATCAATGATTATAGTCTATGTATTTTTAGGGATTTGGCTAGAGGGGTGAGAGAGGGTGGCCTATATAGGGGGTACTTGTTAATCCAGTAGCACTTGTACATTCCAGTGAGATGTTGAATGAGCCTTCTAGTTTGCAAGAGGCTTGAGAGCATCTAGGAGCACCCAGATCTTCACTGAGGGAAATTATACCTCCTAGGAGATACGATATTCATATTGCATTTGTTTCTTCCATAAATTCCACATCCAACGAGTTCCTACACTTGAATTTTGAGTAAAATTGTAAGGAGATAAGTCGAAAATATGATTAAAAAAAGTAGTTTTCTTCCTTTTCCTCCAAAAATATTTACCCTTATGGTTGACATAATCATCTTGAATCCTATTGATTCTTTTAAAGTTTATTTTGATAGTACATTTTTTTTGTTTTGGGGCCCATTTTTTACTTCCAAATTCCCCTAATGTGATTATCTTTGCAAGATGTCTTGAATAGCTCATGATGCAGTGTTCAAAGATTTTGACTCATGATGTTGACTTGAAGAATATTGGAGTTTGGTGTTTTTTTATAATCCAAGGTTATGTTCCTTCAAATCCACAGGTGGTCAATATTCTTTGGAGGTTTGAAATGTTATGATAGCACCTTGCAATGGATGGCTAATACTTCCTTTTCAAGAGACAGTAGTTGATTCCAAGACTGCAGCAGGTACAAATTTGCAGATGATAGGTTTGGTGGAGTTGCAAAGGGAGTCGATAGGAAGTGGTGAAAACACTTTCCTCGTAAAGAGGGAGTTTTAGCTTTAGAGGTTACTCCGAAAGTGTTTACACCATGTTTGGTAGTGTTTCATGAGATTTGTGGTATATGGCATATGATCAACACCTAGATATCTATGATGGATTTGCACATTGGAGATGGCTTACTCAATTACAACTTGACCTTAGTTGAGTTCTTGCATGACAGTTTTCCTTAGGGATTTGGATATATTTAAACAACTTGATGATGTTCTACATGCTAGCCACATGGAGGACGTTACTTGCTTGGAGAACGCCCTACTTTGGAGGAGTGTTTGGCACTTAATAGGAGGGTGTTGAGCCCTAAAGAACATGGAGTAGCTTGGATGCTTGCATGGAGGCCTAGAGTTGACTTTGGGATGTTTGGGTTGCAACAACATTCACGCAAGAGGAGTGGACCCAATGGAGCACATGGCTTAGGAAGAGCATTAGAGTCCTTAAAGGCTTGAATGAGGAGTGTTGGACACATATTTTGGAGCACCCTTGCATTGGAGCCTTGTTTGTGGAGCACAACACCTTGAAACTTGAAATGTGTACCCTTAGAGTGTAGCACTCCACATGTGTGAGCTTGCATGTGGCTTTGTATATTGCTTGTAGGGGTTCAGGCCCACGTATGTATTGTGGGTCTCCCTTACCTCTCATATATATAGAAGAAGGATAAAGTCCTTTCAACATCGTCATTTTACTCTTCTTTTCATACTTTTCTTCTTAGAGTGAGATGCTAAGGTTCATGAAGAAACCCTTGGAGAAGTTATGAAAGGGAAAGAGGATGTCTTTGTCAAAATATTTCTCTTGTGAGATACTAGGGTTTACTCTTGTGAAGAAGACGTTAGAGATAATCATATCATCATTCTTATCACTCTTATGTTAGAGATGTAACCTAGAGAAGCACAATGGTATTCCTCTCCTTCTCTCTTAGTTCTTCATTTGTACTTTATCTCTCTTGTCATTAAGTCACTAACGTTTCTTAGAACTTCTTGGAGCATCTTGAGTACTAGGGTTAGGGTTTCATCCCTTGGAGACTTGGAGATTAATGGTTTTGGTGCACGATTATAAGACCTTATGTTCAAGTTATCTTAACCAACAAAACCCTTCAGACATCGGCCCTTTCAGCATCACCTGCATGCAAGTGAAGTCTCACCTGAGGAATCTATTGGGGCTGCAAGAACCAAGTGTCTGCAGTAGTGAGGGAGTTGGAGGAGATCATCTTATTCATTCTTACTTATTTATTCTGTGTGCATTATCCTGTATTTGTTATTCTTTGGTTACTTAGTGAATTAAGTATATATTACCATTATATTGCAGATTGCAACATAAACCATTTACTGTAACATTCATAACTATTGTGTAGTGATCATATAGTAGAAAAATATAGTCTATCATGCATAAGAGAACATTCATGATCAATCACATAAAAGACAAGCAAACACAGTAGTTAACATGGTTCACCCAACTTTGGGATATGTCCACAATGGCTAGCCTCTTTATTATTCTTTTTGTAATCGTCTCAGGCTGTGCACTATGATTACAATAGAGATATCAAGATATCTCTCTCTCCATCTTTCCTATCCGCTCTGCAATGCAATCATATCTCTATGCAACTCTCTTTCTCTACTCAAACATAGACTTTCTCCCTCATACTCAGGCTATTCTCTCACTCTCTTCACTCGGTATCAACAACTACTAAGCAAAACCTGAATAGAGAATCTCAACAAAACTGAACCCCTATATTCCCAACCCATTACATATTTATACATGAATTCTAGAGCTCAAAACCCTACTTTTCTTAACCCTAAAACCCTATTACAACTCATGAAAACTCATGAAAACTCGTGTTGACTTGCTATTCGAGCTCGATTTCCTTCTTTTACGTCTGCATGTTTTTTCACTCTCGACTGTTGTTCTTCCTTCTTTTGCGTGTCTTTCTGTTTTCATCACGTCGAACTGTTATCCTTCATTTTCGCCCACTCTCTTCTCTTGCTTTATTCTCCTGCTTTATTTGTTTCTTTATTCTTTTCTAAGTATACTTTTGTTGCACACTTACGGGCCTACATGTGCCTTTATTGCACACTTTGCTCCTTCCTTGTCTTCTTTCTTCTGTTGTTGTGCATATCCTCCATACTTAGGACTTTTATTAAAACTGGATCCAAAATTCTTGTCCAACAAATGGTTTGAGATGAAACCCTAAGTTGTACTTATTGAATAAATGAAAAATATGAGGCGTCTTGTTTTGAAGGACACGCTTGTGTGATTCTATCTTGTTGTATTTCCTTAGTGCAAGCTAGGGTTTTTATTTTTTTCCCTAGCTAGGGTTTTGGAAAGCTAGAAGATTGTACTAACCTTGGGGTAAGGTTATGGTATGTACATGAACTTCATCTTTAG
>SNQJ01S0013557.1:184505-253448 GCA_010110895.2 Picea sitchensis
GCTTCTTCAAATGTGGTCGGTTCTTCATCTAGAAGCTTCGTCATGTATGTTGCATAACTTGAGAATATTTTTGGTCTTTTACTCTTCCTGGATGTTCCTTCTAGAACCTTGATTCTTTCTGCGTCTTGTAATGTAGCTTCAAGCCAGGCTGGTCATTTGTTGGTCTTTGGTATGATATCTGAATCAATGTTCTCATATGGATCCATAGGATGATCAGGTTGATCCTTTTCGTTATTTTCGCTTTCTTTGTTTTCTTCATTAGGTTCTTCAAGTTCTTCTTCTTCTATAATTTCTTCGATGGATTTCCTGAAGGCCATCCTTTCATTGAACGTTACGTCTCTACTAAATTATATCTTGTGTAGTTCTGGAATATATATTATGTAGGCTTTGGATGAATCACTATATCCCATGAATATCCCCTTCTTTCTTGAGGGTTCTAGTTTATTCCTTTTGTCTTTGTGAATATGAGAGTAAACTGGACATCCAAATATTCTTAGGTTTTCCATGTTAGGCTTCTTACCTGAGAAGGCTTCTTCTGTTGTCATGTCCTTCAATATACGATGAGGGCTTCTGTTTTGTACATATATTGTCGTCATTGCTGCTTCTCCCCATAGAAACATGGATAGACCTTGATCGTTCAATAAGGATTTTACCGTTTCTTCGATAGATCTGTTCTTTCTTTCTGCTACACCGTTTTGTTGAGGATTATGAGGAACGGTCAGCTCCCTCCTGATCCCTGCCGATTTGCAAAATGCAACAAACTCCTTCGAGGTGTATTCTCCTCCATTATCTATTCTTAATGTCTTGATCTTCTTGTTCGTGAGGTTTTCTATTTCTACCTTGAATTCTTGGAACTCGCTGAATACTTAGTCTTTTGATTTCAATAAGTATAGCCACGTCTTTCTTGAGTAGTCATCTATGAAGATTATGTAGTAAAGAGATCCTCCTAGAGATCTGACTGGCATTGGACCGCAAACATCTGAGTGTATTAGATCTAGGATTTCCTTGGATCTGTTGTTGTTGCTTGGGAATGGTTTCTTGATATTCTTCCCAAGGGGCCATCCCTTGCAGATTCCTTCATGTGTAGATTTCAATTCTGGTATTCCTTCAACCATTTTTCTGAGAAAAGGTAATGCTTGATAATTGATATGAGCGTACCTTTTATGCCAAATCTCATTAGGGTTGACTTCATCATGTACTAGAGCTTCTTCATTTTTTTCTAGTAGTCTATACAGATTTCCTTCACGACTTCCAATAACCCTAGCATCCTCTATGTTGGAATTCTTATGCCATGATAACACCTTTCCATCCATGAAGGCTATTCTATTTCCTTTGTCTTCTAAACATGATATTGATACAAGATTCTTTTCTAAACTAGGTACATATAAAACATTGCTTAAGTGAACATGATTACCTGATTCCAATTTGACAGAGGCTTGTCCAAATCCTTCGACGGGGTAAGTACTTTTGTCTCCAAGCTCCACTTTGTACGATGTCTTTCTCTCATTTAGATTTGAGAGTCTGTCTTGATCTCCCATCATGTGTCTGGAAGCTCCACTATTGATTATCCACATGTCATCTTCAATCGTCCCAGTAAGTGTTAAGTAGTGTAAAAGACTAATTGTTTCACACATATCTTTGGTTGACTGGTAATTGGTCATGCCTTGATCCAAAACTTCAACTTCGTCATTTCTGTCTTCTGAGAGAGCCAAGAGGTGCGCTGAGTTAGGGAACATATGAATATCTTCTTCTTGAGTGAGATGCTCCATCACAAGGTGTCGGATCAAATATTTAGGGTTTCTGCAACTGCTTCTGCTAGTAACCCTAGCTGCAGTGTTTTGAAAGATGCTCCTGCTAGTAACCCTAGATGCAGTGTTTTGGAAGCTTCTCCTGCTAGTAACCCTAGCGACAGTTCCTCAGCGAGCTCAATATCTAGCGGCTATGTTTCCTTCCAGCATTTTAGGCTGAATGAAGGGGGTGTGGGCCCATCACCTGTTAGAATATAGAAGATTGTGCTCGTTTTACCATTGACGATACCCTCGTCACCCAACCATAGGCCGAAGCCACCCTCCGAGCACCTTGAACTTGACAGAGAAGAGAATCCTGATAGAAATCCAATAGCCAAGAGAGGCTAATGCACCAGGCAAGAATAGAAACCAAGCTGATCAGATAATCCCACCCAGTGGCTAGCGCACACATTCCCAGAAACTTGCGCACAAGCTGCTACCGCACCTGCGCAGATCCAGTTCTCTCTGCAACTGCTGATATGTGAATAATGAGAATTGGTGCCCTGTATTTATAGTAGTCTGGGCAGTCTCACTGGGGTCGACTTCTCCTTCTGGGTACTAATAAATTCATTTTAAATATATTTCTGCAGCCGACAACTTGTCTAGGGTTTCCTTCATTTCTTTGCTTCCTTCCATAATATTCTAATCTTGTCATAGGTCACAATAAAGGTTCATACCTCCCAAAGCTAACATAATATTAACAACCTCCACAAGCTACCTAAATCAAGCAACCACACAGTTACTGAAATCACCCTAAAATTGAGTTGTACGACTTGCTTGAGAGGTAAGGTCCACTGGAAAATTAAAAAAACAACAAAAACGATTGTACATCCCTTTTGTATGGTGGTAGGACTCTGTTGTGTGGTGGTACAGCTCTATGGTATGGAGTGTGTAGTTGCAGTAAAACCCTACTATATGGAATTTGTACGATTGTATGGATTTTTAGACCTGCTACTATACTATATGACCTGTATGGTACTACTGAGAAAATATAGCATGCTTGCTACCCAAAAACACCTATTTTATGCTCTCTCTCTCTCTCTCTCTCAATTGTTTGTGTGTATATGAACTCTCTATCTTAACCTATCTTTTTATTTTTAACTGAGACCAAAACCTTGATATATTTTTGAGATTACTCATCTAAGTCATGCATACATGAAATACATTGTTTAGACTCAATTGCTAAAAATAAGACTTTCATTTTTTAACTAAAGTGAATTACAAAGTAGAATTTACTTTTCGAAAATAGAAATAGTTTTCAAAAATTACTTTTCGAAAATATCTCGAACTACTCGCACATTCACACTAAAATTGTGCAAAAGTTATTTCCCAAGCTACAATTCTCAACACTCCCTCCTAGAAAGAAAGGAATTATGTGCCAATCCAAGTCTATAACAATGCTACAAGCATCAAGGGTTGTGTTTTTCAAGGCTCTCATTGTACACTCTTGCATATCCATCTATCATTTTTTATGATATTTCACCACAAAGTTCATATGTGTTGATCCTATCCACCACTTTCATCAAGATCGGGAGATATTAATATTTTCTCTACCACTTCTATTATGGATTATTTATTATTGATTCATCGATTATGAAAGGACCCTTCAAATAAGTTCATCATAGGATTTTCTTAAATAGGTGTGCACATAATTCTATCCATCAATAACTTCAAAAGTATAAGAATATTCATAGGTCACATTCCATGCATGACTTCCTCTCTAATCATCCATTTGTACCCAAAAAGGACCCCTTTTCAAGGAAGAGAGGTATCTTGTATCCCTTATATTATTATTGTCTTATTAAAAAAAATTAGGTACACATAACTTTGTAATAAATGTTAGGCATAAATTAGGCCTTAGAAAAAGAGATAGTCTCAGATAGAATGCCATAATTAAGCTTGAAAAATAAGAGATGTAGATTAAGTAAGCGTTATTATGTCATCATGTTATTATATATATATATAGATAGATATATAGATATACACACACACACACACACACACACACACACACATGACAGTAGCACAATGCACAGTCAAATTCTTATCACCCATTTTAAGCCCATTAAGGGTAGCACATGCAATGTCTATCACTTGGATCCTACTACATGCCAGCTCCCAAAATTGAGTTGCAGAAAAGTAATGAAGAAATAAGTGATCTTAAATTATATAGAAAGTTGTTTTTCCATGTGATACAAGCACCAATAAGCATATACATCTTTCTTAGTTACATGAATCTCTCCATAACATGTGCATTATTGGCAGAAAGTATGTAATGAATTTTTTTCAAGCTTGTTTTTCAACCTTGACTTCAAGAATGATAGTGTAATAAGCATTCTCTCATCCTCCACTGGCTACAGGTAATTCTATTTTAGTCTTGTCATCAAAAGTATAGTTGCATTAGAGGAATGGCAATCTCATGCTAATAGGTATCCTATGATGAACACATAGGAACCTAGTGCATACACCATTTTTCTCTTCGCTTAGCTAAGTAGAGCTCATTTTCCTTTCTAAATAATCAATATTTCTTTTCAAATAAAATATAAAATAAATATAGTAGATCCTAAAAGATGAAGATGCTCAAGTCATGCCACAAAGTGAAAGGAAATAAAAAAATATTTCCTTAAACCATCAAATATATAAAGAAAATAATCATAATTATGGAAAACACATTGAGTGCCCACAGAATAGCCAAAGTCATATATTAAGCCTAATACCATATGTTTCTCAAATAAACATGATAAAAAGATGAAAAATAGTTTTTTTTACTCAACAAAGGTATTTAAATTTAACTCAAACCCTTGACTCGAGGGAAATCAGATGAAACCAATCATGTCACAACAAAGCGTTCATTCAAACATCAAATGACAACTAGAAGCATTCAAGGGACTAACACAATTTTTAACCAAAATAAACCCAAAATTTTAAACTTGACAAAATGCTCCAAAATGAAACAAACAAACAAACCATTAAAATTTACATCAAATATATTTCATCGACTTGAATGAGCCCATTATTTCTTAGTTGAAGTCTTGTTAAATTAGTTATTTCCTTTGTCCTTGCATTACCGATGATCCATCTGCTCCAACACATACCAACTTTTTTGTGATCATTAAATGATCCATACCACCAATTTCCTTCAAACTATTAATAACAAGTTCATAAATATTTTCAACTGTAGAATTCTCCCTCATTTTATGAATCCCAAGTAGATAGAAATGTCTAATATGGTCACTAACCATATAAATACTCATGCATATCCATGAAGTATTATCAATAGTTGTAACCTCATCCAAAGACAATGACAAAAACCTAGCATTTGCAATCTTCTCTTTCATATCATCATTTTCTAATTGAGCTAGACATTTTTCCCATTCCCAACCACTTGTTAAATACCAATGAGAAGATGGAAAGTTTGACACTTGAAGAAAAGATAGATATTTCATGTAATCTAAATAATTTTCCATAGGATGACCTTTAGATAAGATGCGAAATACAATGCTTAATTGAATTGTCTTGGATAACAAATTTATTCCCATCATCTTCCTGAATAGAGATGTGATGGTTCCTCCACTTGCCTCAAGTTTTTCCTTAATTATTAAATATTTATTATATTCATCTGCATATTTGACATGTCGACATTCCTCAGAAGATTTCCATTTGACAATAGATTTATCCTTGCCATCTACAATTTTCTTTTCATACACCTTTCCTGCATGCTTCTCTATTGTATCTAACTTCATCTGAAATGCCATTGGCGTGCCAAGTTTCCAACTACATATATTGCATCTAACTTGTGATTTCTCTTTCTCATTTTTTGGAGGTATTGGTTCAATAAATGAAAATTTTGAGACCCAATGTGGTTGGAATTCTCTCCCTATGTCCCATTGACCTTTTTGTTTTTTTTCCGTGAATTGATTGTATTCACTTCTAATGAAATATTTTCAACATTTTTACTACCAATTTCTGGTGAAAATGCATTTATCTCACTTTGATCACCAGAGGAACCTATTCCCTCATCTATTATTTGGATATTAGATGCATTCTCACAAGAGTTAACATCTATTTCAATGATAGGTTGTTCAAAAGAGCTCAAAGCATGCAAAGAATTGGATCCTTGGATTGAGGTCTTTGAAAGTATGATGATATATCATTTTGTCTTGATCTTTTCTTACCACGATTAGTGTTTGACATCTCAATAAATATTCCACAATTGAAATTTCAAATTGATCTAGAAACCAAAAGTGAAACTTGCATGAGAAATAATATAAAATTAATAAAAATCCTACCAAGTATAGAATCTTTGTATGTATTTATAGTAACAAAGAAAACACAAACATAATTACACCATGATTTTCTTAAAATATATATACTAAGATCGTGGTATTGCATATGTAAATGTTCTAACTATTATAGGTAACAATAGAAATATGATTGGGGAACTAAACATTAAGTTGCACAATTGTTTGGAATAACACATTTGGGCATACTTTATTATTGTTTAGGAGTGAAGTATAGTCAATGCAAGACATCATCTTTTAATCCTTGGGCCAAGAAGCATGAAATGGGCATACTTCATTATTGTTTAGGACTGAAGTATGGTATATGGAAGACAATGTCAATTATCTCTCAAGACTAGGATGCAATAGAATATGTCATATGAACATAAGAGACATAGAAGACTTAAGGTAAGAACAATGGAGCAATAAATAGTGAAGAAGAAAACAAAGAATTAGCATGGAAGAGTTGCTTCAACAAGCAAAACCAGAGATAGATTCCCCTTTGAGAACAAACCCCCTAAAGAAGGTGGGCATATTATCCCTATAGAGACGTGATGTTAATATTATGCGAAATAATAGCTTTGGACAGAGGATCATAATTGAGTATTATGGTCCTAGATATACATTGGTACTATTTTTATTAACACCACAAATCTGAAATAATCCTTGAGTGTTGGGTTGTTATATTCTTTGTAGTGAAAGTCTAGTCGAGGTGAATCGACTTGTTGGGTATGTGTTATATTATTTGCACGACTAGTTGTAGTGTTTTCTACATTGCATCAGGCGTGTAGGGGGGTTTGAGGGGGGTTTTCAAGGGGATATATCCCCACTGTGTGGGGGTTTGAGGGCAGCGCCCCTGAGAAAAAAAAATCCTCGAGAAACATGTTGCATTTTGCCTCGTTTTTTGTGTCGCCTCGATTTTTGTGTCTATTGTTAGGCGATTTTTTGGCACATGGATTTTGTCGATGGTTTTCTATTTCCGGTTAAGGAATTAGGGTTTTTGACTAATCCAAGTCATTCGGTTAGGGTTTTGGATGTCGATGGCTCCTATATGTATATTGTATTGTAAACAATGTAACACTATGTATGAATATAGAATATGTTGGTTTTCCCGGTTTGGGTTTCCAGAGGAAAAATATTTGTGTAATGTGTGTATTTTCCATTTTATCTTTTATGTTCTTTTATTGAAACTCTATTTGCAGTAAAATATTGTACAAGGTTAAAATATACACAACTGACAGTCGAACTCGAGGTGGATCGACAGCAGGTTGAAGTTGAGGTGGATCAACAACAGGTCGAAGTCGAGGTAGATCGACAGCAAGTCGAAGGTTGAGGGAGTCGATCAGGTAAAGTCTAAGTTGAAGATATCGACGGCAAGTCAACCAACAAGAGGTCGAAGTGCGGGCATGAGACAACCGACTAGAGACCAAATGAAGGTCGACTGGTAAACCCGACTTGGAGTCGACTGTAACAGAATATTGGGATTTGCAGGATTTGTATCCAATGATATGCATGGATCTGTAATCATTTTTGGGTGCCCATCGTTAGGTTTTTTCCTATTGTAAATCCTATAAAGAGGCGTATTTTAAGGTCGTAAAGGTTGTTGTTGTTTTTGTTGTTGTAGTTGTAGTTGTTATCATTCTCGTTGTAAGGTAATCGTAGAATGCACTTTTGCAAGTTAATGCATCTGTAAGTGTAGGTTGTTGGTCATGCATATGTAATATGAATTGGCTATAGGGTTGTTCTTGCCTGTGAAAGAGGGTATGATGTCGATTGTGTCTTAGGTGTGGACCAAGGTTAGACATGTAACCTTTTATTCTGAATGAATAATACAACAAGAGAGCAGAATGCTCAAATGAATGTTAGTTTTCCCGGTTAAGGGTTTCCAGGGTAAAATCTCGATGTATTGTGTAATTGCTTTCTTGATTAAATTCGTCTTCTCTTCTGCTAGGATTAGTGTGGAAGTCTCTTTCATTTCTTGGCATGTGGTATCAGAGCTTAAGTCTACCCTAACAAGTGAGTTATCAAATTGATGTTATGATTTGGCGAGTATATCATATCTTGATTTGCAAATCTTGAATCTGAGAACTAAACCCTAGGTACAGTAAAAGTCGTAAGTCATAAATTGTGTTAAATATTGCGGTAAATAATGGCAAGCAGTTCTAGAATAGAAATAGAAAGATTCAATGGCCAGGATTTTGAGCTTTGGAAGCTTAAAATGGAATATCTTCTTGTGGATCGAGAACAATGGATAGTGGTCTGTCCAGGTACCCAGCTGACAGGAATGTTGGCGGAAGAATGGGAGAAAATAAAAAGAAGAGAAATAAGTATGATTCGCCTTTGTCTTGCAGATTCAGTGTTGTTGAATGTCTTAGGTGAAGATTCGTCCAAGAAACTATGGGACAAGCTGGGAAGCTTATACCAGTCGAAATCTCTGGTAATTAAGTTGTTTCTCAGAAAGAAATTGTATCTTCTGAGGATGAGTGATGACAATTCGGTGACTAGGAATTTAAATGTGTTTAATATCGTGTTAAGTTAGTTATCATCTATGGATATAAATATCATTGATGAGGAGAAGTGTATCATCCTATTATGTTCTTTGCCAGACTCCTAGGATAACTTATCCATGGCTATTGGGAGTAATACAAACACACTAGCACTAGAGGGCGTGGTTGCTTCTCTGTTGTCGAAAGAAATGAGAAGGAAGAACATGGAAGGAACAACCAAAGATGCTCTGGTAGTGAGAGGTCGACCGATAGACAGAGATAAAGGAAGATTCTCTGGTAGAAAGTTTAAGTCAAAGGGTAGATCTAAATCTCTGGTTCAGTCGATGTGAAGATGTTGGAAATGCGATAAAGTTTGGCATTATAAAAAGGAATGTAAGTTGAAGGAAACATAAGTCAGTGTTGAATTTTACAAGAAGCAGTTGACTGAGAGAAAGACGACCTCAGACAAGGGAGGTGATGTGTACTTGGCGTCGAAAAGTACACATTCAGATTAATATGTTTGGTTGATCGACTTGGGAGAATCCTATCATATGACACCACATAAAGAATGGTTCTGTGAATATGAACAATATGATGGGCATGATGTGTTCTTGGGGGATGACTTGACAACTAGAATTGTTGAACGGGTAAGAGTCTGACTGACACTGCAGGATTGGAGGAAAAGAACCCTTCTAGGTGTGCTACACATTCCGAGTTTGGAAAGAAACTTGATATCTATCAGCAAGATGAGTGATGCAGGTGTGCATACTCTGTTTCAAAAGGATTAATGCAAGATGGTCATAGGTGTGATGGTATTAATGAAGGGAGTTCAGATTGGTACCCTATACAAGATGTTAAGGAATGTCGACTCAACTGGATGCAACTATTAGAAAAATAAGTGTGTTCATTTCACCATAGAAAATATAGAAATATTGTCACCCAACCATAGGTCAAAGCTAGCCCAAAGCACCTTAACCTTAACAGAGAGAATAATTTTGGAAGAAAAATCTAGACCTAATATTCAACCAAGGTAGCATACCTCTCTCTAGATATAGCATACCAAGCAGAAATTCCAAACCATAACCAAGAGAAATTCCAAGCCAAAACTGAAAAATTGTCAGTTGCAGCTCCTCTCCAAACTTGCACACAAATGGTCTTATGCAGTTGTGAGAGAGAGTGTGTCAAATGAGCTCTAGCACCCTATTATTTATAGTCCTCCAAGTGACCTAACTGGGTTGACTTATACTCTTGGAGGATAATAACTTAATATTACATTTTCTCTTGAGTCGACTTGTCTTCTAGGGTTCATATCCAACCGTTTAGGGTTTCTCTAGCTTCTCGGAATATTCTAGTCTTGTCAAAGGTTACACGTGGAGGTTAATACCTCCCACAAATACCATAATACAAACACTCCCTCCTAGATAGGGGGGTATTAAAGGCAATGGTATTTATCACAAACATACCATTCAATCAGTAACATCATCATTGCCACTTAGGTTATCTCATGATCAAAACATGAGAACCATCATCACTATCAATATCATTTGATAGCATCGAATGCATAATCTCTCGAAGCCATTCTCCATCTGGGTAATTAGGCATGATGTTGAATAGATAACTCACTCCATAGAATTATACAAGAACCATTCTTCTAATCCAAACATATGTCCTAGAAGAATAATTGTTCCAACGGATGTTGGAAGCCACGCCATGGGCTACGAGGACTATTCTTCTAATCCGGACATATGTCCTAGAAGAATGATTGTCCTGGACCATTTTCCATAGGGAGAATGTATGTCCATCATCATACTGACTATCCATCTAGTTGGTAATCATCTCCAACATTAGTGATAGTCTTCATGGAAATCAGAACAATGACATTCAATAAATCACAATTGTGTTTGTCCATAGTAGTACACAACTACTATCCAGTGGTACACAACCACACCAAGTAGAACATGGCTACTAATAAGTGACACATAGTCAAAACCAGTGGAACACATCCACCACAATGGCATACAACTAATGTCTAGAGACATACAGTCTCCACAGCAATCATATCATCTGATATCAACCTACATAACAATATCATGATACAAACTGAGTCATCTGGTCCATTTTTCCACTCACATCTATGAGATCTGGAAGATCATCTTCCCTCAGAGAGTAAAAACATCATCCATGGGATATCTGGAATATTATTCCCAAGCATAGAAGAATAATTGTCCCTGATTTATGAACCTGGACCATTCACCTAACTAGGTAATTCCTCCGGCACTAATCACAGTGCAACCTGGAGAGAATGAGTCTTCCCTAGGGAATGCATGTCCATGATTGTTGAACCTGGACCATTCACCTAACTGGGCCATTCCTCTGGCACTAATCATAGTGCAACCTAGAGAGAATGACTATGTCATAGGGATTGACTTTCTGGACCATTTCCTATGGAAATGATTGTCCTGCACCAACCTCCAAAACAGACCATTCTTAAAAATTGCTCACAATTGTGAACTTCAAAAGAATGACTGCCCGGCGAGGCAGACCATTCTACTTGACCACTACTCAGAGTGACTTCCAAGAATAATGACTATCGTAGACCATTCCCCCACACTGGCCACAAGGGGAATCTTTGTCTATGGTACATAAGCAATCTATCGAACCATTTTCATTACGAAAATGAATGTTTGATCTGGACCATTTTTCCGAACTAGAAAATGTTTGTCCGTCAGAAATCTCGAACCACTTTTTGAACTGGAAATAAACTGCCCATCCTGGACCATGAACTGGAAAATGACTGTCCATAAATCAATAACATATCAGTGCTCCCTCCCAACCTGGGAGTAATCACTTCCTAATAAGGAAGTCTTCTTCACGAGCCCTAGCTTGTCTGCAAACTTTTCATTTTGGACAGAGGATTTACCAAAATATATGTTATCTGCTCATCTATGGAGATATATTAGAGAACCACTTCTCTCTTCTGGACTTTATCACGTAGAATATAATGCTTGATCTCAATGTAATTTGGTTTTTCATAGAACACCAGACACCAATTTCTTTGAAGGCTTCACATATCTCTAATATATCATGGTCAAATTCAGCACCTGATCAGACAGTTTAGAAACCAAATTATGAAGCCACATTTCTTATGTACAAGCATCACAACCTACAATATACTTCTACTTATGTACAAGCATCACACGCTGCAATATGCTTCTGCTTTTGTAGTGTTTACTGCAACAGGCTTATGTTTCCTGCTAGCCCATGACATCGTGGTAAGGCTCAAACTGAAACATATCCAAGTATCACTTCTTCTGTCATAGGAGGTTTTCACCATGCTTATGTTGTGTATGAGATACTCTGCATCAAGTTGCTTGAATCCATACAAGGTCTTCTTCCATTTGTATACATGGGTCTCTTTCCGGTATAATCTTCTTTCTCAATTTTCTTTATTGGGAAGAACAGTCTTTTACATGCAAATTTCAATCCATGAATACTGCAAGAGGTATATCTGGTTTACTGGAACAAGTTGTCGCCATGGTCTTCTCCCTCCTTCTAGAAGAATCTCTAGTTCTGAATCTCACAAAGATTCTATTCATAAGTCTTTTTCACATTTTCTTACATACATTGTTCTTCATCACAACTTCCATTTCTTTTTCTTGATTTCTTCTAGTGGATTCAAACCAAGTTGGTAGTCTTATGATTCTCAGTATAATAACTGGTTGTTCTGGATTTTATTTCTTTCTTGGAATCTTCATGTTCCTCCTTAGATTTTGGGTCCATGGAGTCTTCTATAGATTCCATGCCCTTTCTTCCTAAAGATTCCATCTTCTTCCTTTCATCATAGGAATATGGATGTAGATGGACAGCCAAGGCTACTTAAGGCTTCTTTTTTAGAAAGACTTCTTCTAGAGTCAAACTAAACACGTGTTGCTACTTTTAATGGGGAACATGGAAAGATACTTCATAATCTTTACGGATTCTTCAATGGATCATATCATTTAGGATTAGCTCCCTCCTAATCCTTGCTTCATGCATGAATGCATGCTCTTATTTTGGAATTATGTAATCATCTCCCTCCATCTAAGAGAGTCCACGCTTTCAGTTGTATCCTTATTGCCTTCTACAAGGTGTCACAAGTATTTTTCTAATTTCCTCTTGATTATTGACTTCTTTCTGATTTGACTTCATTTGGGTCTCTTCAAGTTTGATTCTGATTTCGGCCTATCTGGCAGTTGTTACTTATATAATAGCTTCCATTGTTACCAAATATTGTCAATGTACTTCATATTTTTTATGTCTATTGCTTGACTTGTAGTCATCGTAATATAAATCCTTATCTTGCTATTCTTCCATAGGTATTGTTTCACTGACCATATTATCTTTTAATAAATAGATATACATGATATGTACATGAACTATGTAAACATGGTATGTATAAGAACTATGAAGAATATTGTTACCTTTAGTAGAAGAAGAATTTTTTTTATCCTGCTTGGCTTTCTTTGAGGGTTCCCTTTCTTCAGCAACTATTACTTTGTATGTTTCCTTCCTTTTCTTTAACTCAAGACAGTGGTTCCTGTAGTTACCATATTTTCGACAATTGAAGCATTGTATCTTTGACATATCCTTTTCTTGATTTGGTTTCTTCCTTAAGCCAAAATTATTCTTATTCATAAAATTATTGAACTTTGTTGTGAAGGCTTGATCATCGTATTTATTTTGGGATTTCTCTTTTGCGTTAATCCTTGATTATTCGTGTGCACATAAAGTCCAAAGTTCTTCAAATGTGGGATACTCCTTTATTGTGTTCATGCTTGTGGCGAATGCGCCCCATGTCTTGGGAATGTCATTGAGTACTATATTTACCAGTTTCTTTTCTGAAATGATTTATTCAATAGCTTGTAGTTGAAATATTAACTGAGAGATTCTTACAAAGTATGATTTTATGCTATCATCATCGTTCATTTTCATGTCACAAAGGTCATTCTTCAGACTCATTACTTGTCCAATGTTTCTGACAGAGAAGAGGTTAGTTAGGGCATCGTACATGTTCTTAGATGAGTCAAGATGAGAGATGTAGGGTATCAAGTGGTATTTTACAGAGTCCACTATGATACTCATAGCGTTGATGTCATTTTCCTTGAACTTCTCCATAACTGCAACGTTCTGAGGTTCCTTCTCTTTTCCCCCTTCAAACTGTGGTTCCATGATCTTTCCTTTCACAAGATCCAACACTTTATTCTTGGCAAGGATGAGGCCAATACTTGTCTTACATGCTATGAAGTTAGAATCCCCTTCTAACTTGTTTTTTGTCTTCATAGAGTAAGTCATTACTGCTTTGATTTGGTCAACCTTTGACTTTGACCAAAAACACAAACTTGATGTCTTAGCTTGCTGAGAGTACCAGGAGGTGTGCTAGGCTAGGGCACACTAAGCTATCCAAAAATTAGGTCAATCTCTTCACTTAAGGTGCATTAACAAGAGGGTTAGGGTTTCATTGTTGCAAAAAAACTTTGAATGCAACTGCAACTGTAACTAAGCAAATCCTCCCGATCTATCTTCCAATGGTTAGATTGTTCGAAGATAGTGTGGGCCCATAACCTATTAAAAAAGTAAGTGTGCTTGTTTCACCATAGACAATATAGCAATACTGTCACCCAACCATAGGCTGAAAACCACCCCCGAGAACCTTAACCTTGACAGAGAGAATAATTCTAGAAGCTAAACCTAGACCCAGTAGCCAACCAAGGTAGCGTACCTCTCTCTAGAGATAGTGTACCAAGTAGAAAGTCCAAACCATAACCAAGAGAAACTCCAAGCCAAAATCGAAAATTTTCCAATTGCAACAGCTACAGTTGCAGCTACTCTCCAAACATGTGCACAACTAGTCTTATGTAATTGTGAGAGAGAGTTTATCAAATGAGCTCTAGCGCCCTCTTATTTATAGTCCTCCAAGTGACCTAACTGGGCCAACTTCTACTCCTGGAGGCTAATAACTTAATATTACATTTTCTCTTGAGTTGACTTGTCTTCTAGGATTCGTATCCAATCGTTCAAGGTTTCTCTAGCTTCCCAGAATATTCTATTCTTTTCAAAGGTTGCACATGGAGGTTAATACATCTCACAGCTACCATAATATCAGCGGAAAATACATTGTTTCTCCTGAAATTGACTTGACTATGACTCGACTCGACTTGATGTCGGCAGAAATCAACTCAACTCGAGCTAAGTCAGTTCAAATCGACTCGATAAGACATGATAAAATCGACTCGACCAGGCTATGGCACGAGAGGATGGGACAAATTGGAGAAAAAGGACTTTGAGATATACAAATCAAAGGTATGGTCGAAGGTTTTCCTGAATTTAGTTTAGAATTCGACTTTTTTGAACATTGTATATATGGGAAACAAAGTTAGGTGAGGTTCCCATATGGAGCGATAAGGGAAAATGGGATTCTAGAACTGGTGCATAGTGATTTGTGTGTCCTGGTTACAGTGCCTTCACTTGGTGGATCCTTGTATTATGTCTCCTTCATAGATGATTTTTCTAGTAAAACATGGATATATTTCCTGAGGAAGAAATCAGAGGTTTTCAATATATTTAAGGAGTTTAAAGCTCTTGTGAAAAACTAGACAGAGAAGAGGATTAAAGTAGTGAGAAATGACAATGTGGTAAATTTTGTGGAAAGGAATTTGATCACTTATGTAAGAAGTGTGGCATAACATGCCAAAATAACACACCATATACCCCACAACAAAATGGAGTTGTCGAGAGAATGAACAGAACATTGATGGATAAGGCAAGGAGCATGCTCAATGGTGTTGAGCTCGCACAAGAATTTTGGGTGGAGGCAGTCGAGACTACAAGATATCTGGTTAATATGTCTCCTTCATCGACGCTAGTGGACATGACTCCAAATGATATATGGTATGTTAAGGAGCCTTCGGTGGCACATATCAAAGTATTTGGCTATGATGCATTTGTGCATGTTCCCAAGGAAAAGAGGAGCAAGTTGGACAAGAAGGAAGTGAAATGTATTTTCATAGGATACAAAGAAGGGATGAAATGATATAAGCTATGGGATCCTGCATCAAGGAGAACAATGTGCAGTCGATATGTGGTCTTCACAGAATTCAGAGGTAAGTCCAATCCTGAGGAAGTTGTTCAGACCGAGAATAATTCTAATACAGTGTGGTTTGAACTGAGGAACGAATAAGATAATTCAAATGAGTCGATTGAATCTGAGGAAGGGGTGGAACAATTGACTCTGGTGATAAGGAGGTCAGATAGAGCAAGAAAACCAGTCAAAAGGTATATTTTTCTCAACTTTCGTTCCGCATTTGTGTTAACTGCTATCGAAGATGAGCCCAAGTCGATTGGTGAGGCAGTCGACTCAACAGAGGGCAAACTTTGGAAGGACTCCATGGTCGAAGAGATGGAATCCTTGTACAAGAATGAGACATGGGATTTAGTCAAGTTATCTAGTGGAAGAAATCATGTTGGTAGAAAGTGAGTGCTCAAGAAGAAGATGAATGTCGCAGGACAAGTCGAGAAGTTAAAATCTCAATTGGTAGAGAAAGGATATTCTCAAGTCGAGGGAGTCAACTTCGGTGAGATTTTTTCCCCTGTTGAAAAACTAACTTCCACTAGAGTACTAATGTCTCTAGTTGCATCATTTGATCTAGAGATAGAATACATGGATGTGAAGACAACGTTCCTACATGCAGACCTAGAAGAATAAATCTACATGAAACAGCCTGAAGGATTTGTATTAAAGGGAAATCAAGAATTTGTGTGAAAAATCAAACGATCCCTTTATGGTCTAAAGAAATCTCCAAGGATGTGGTATGATAATTTTGACACATACATCTTTAGTTTGGGATTTGTGAGAAGAAAAGTTGTTCACTACATATATTCCAAGGAACAAGGTGGGCATTTCATATATGTAGCTTTGTATGTCGATGACATGTTGTTGATTGGAAACAACATGGACATGATAAAGGAGGTGAAGAAGCATCTATCCTCCAAGTTCGACATGAAGGATCTTAGTGCAGCTAACTTCATTATGGGAATAAAGATTAAGAGAGATCGAGACGCTAGAAATATATGGTTGAATCAGTTGAAGTATATTGAAACAATTCTAAAACGATTTAACATGCAGGATTGTAAACCGGTGAAGGTGTCAACTCCTGTGGGAGCAAGGCTTACTATTGAACAGTGTCCAAATACACGGGAATAAATAGAGGACATGGAACCTGTTCCCTATGCAAGTATGCGATGGTTTTCACTCAACAAGACATTTCCCATGCAATGGGAGTGTTGAGTAGGTACATGTCGACACCTGGAAAGGAGCACTGGACAATTGTCAAGAGAGTATTCAAGTATTTGTGTGGCACGAAGGACTATGTTATATGCTACCAAGGAAAACCTGGAGGTGGCAGTGGTAAATTATATGTACATGGATTTGTTGACGTCGAATGGGTTGGAGATCTGGATAGACGGAGGTCAACTAGCGGATATGTCTTCAATATGTTTGGTGGAGCAATAAGTTGGATGAGTAAGCGACGGGTGGTCATATCCTTGTCGACAACAGAAGTTGAATACATGGTGGCCACTCATGGAAGAAAAGAATCGGTATGGCTTCAAAGATTGTTTTCAGGAATCAGGTTTGAGCAGAGAGCTATGAAGGTAAAGTTGTGACAGTCAAAGCGCAAAATTTTTGGCAAAGAACCTTTCTTATCATTCAAAAACTAAGCACATTGATGTACAATCCATTTCGTAAGAGACATGGTAGAAAGTAACAAGGTGCTACTAGATAAAGTAGACACATTGGAAAACATAGCAGACTCGTTGACCAAGTCTGTGAGTGCTATGAATTTCTCTTGGTACAGAGAGGCAATGGGCATTATTGCCCTAGGTCTGTGAACAAAAGTTCAGGAATCTCCCATTCCAGCAAAGAAAACAACAAGTGGGAGAATGTTGGGTTGTTATATTCTTTGCAGTGAAATTCTAGTCGAGGTGAATCGAATGACGGTCGAAGTCGAGGTGGATCGACAACGGGTCGAAGTCGAGGTGGCTCGACAGTAGGTCGAATTCGAGGTGGATCGACAACACATCGAAGTTAAGGTATATCGACAACAAGTCAAAGTTCGAGGGTGTCGACCGGGTAAAGTCGAATTCGAAGATATCGATGGCAAGTCAATCGACAAGAGGTCAAAGTGAGGGCATGAGATGACCAACTAGAGACCGAATGAAGGCCGACTGGTAAACCCAACTTGGACTCAACTGTAACAGAATCCCTGAATTTGTGGGATTTGTATCCAATGATATCACTGGATCTGTGACCGTTTTTAGGCACCAATATTTACGTTTTTTCGTGTTGTAAATCCTATAAAGAGGCATGTTGTAAGGTCATAAAGGTTGTTGTTGTTGTTGCAGTTGCATTTGTTGTTGTTGTTGTTGTAAGGTAATCGTAGAATTCACTTTTGCAGGTTAGTGCATGTGTAAGTGTAGGTTGTTGGTCATGCATATTTAAGTTGAATTGGCTATAGGGTTGTTCTTGCCTGTGCAAGAGGGTATGACATTGATTATGTCTTAGGTGTGGACCAAGGTTAGACATGTAACCTTTCATTTTGAATGAATAATACAACAAGAGAGAAGAACGCTCAAAGGGATGTTGGTTTTCCTGGTTAAGGGTTTCCAGAGTAAAATCTCAGTGTACTGTGTGACTGCTTGTCTCATTTGCTTTCTTGATTAAATTCTTCTTCTCTTCTACTAGGATTAGTGTGGAAGTGTCTTTCATTTCCGGAAACTGAGTAGACCAAGGATGATTAATAATCTAAAGAGCATAATTATAACTGAATGAATACTTGGGCCCAATGTAAGGGTTCCATCCTACAGTTATGTATAGAGGTGTTACTCCCCGCCATTGTATCTTTTCATCTTTTATTAGCAAATCAATTCAAATATTCTCTTGGAGAATTTTTCCTCCAACTCTAAAATTATAGTTGCATTTCAACCTTAACTATATAGGTTCCCTCCCTTGGTTTTGTAAGTGCATATACTTGTACATATTGTAACATGTCTACTACATATTTATGTTGTGGTGCATATATATTTCCTCTCATGATCTCATTGGACTAAGGTCCAATTTTAATTAAACCATAATAGCATCCAAAAGGAAGGAGGTCATTGCTTCCATGAAAGTTAAAAATCCACCTTTCAATTCGACTCAAATATTTGTAAGAATGTTGGATTAGATCTTGTCCTTGTATTCCCAAGAACATTCCCAATGGGAAATCTCGCTATCATCCTACTATGTATGTAGATACCCTTAGTTTGTTTGATGTTGGACATGGGATTGCACATTAATGATGTATCCTACCCCCTAATTAGTATATCATAGTTATAAGATAGTATATTAATATATAGCTATCTACTAGTTTTAGGATGCTTTGTCATGTTTATGATGGTTCATGTTGAATTACCTTATTGTTCTTTTCTATTTTATGGCAAGATAACTTACTGCATGCATCAATAATAATTCTGATCTAATTCTAGTTTGATTTAGGTCGATGGATAAATATCCATAACCATCATTGAGTATGCCTTTTTGATGTATTATACAATCTCTTGATTAATCTCCTTAAAATAATTCATTAATTTAAAGGCTCAAATCGACTGTGAAAGTAGTACAAAATTAGTCAATATTTGACATAATCTCTTAGGAACACCCTTATGAGGAGTTGATCTCTTGCTAGAGAGTTTCCTCATTTATGAGGTGTATATTTCATGTGTGTGTGTGAAGGAAGGTGTTTGACTTCCTGAAGTTAGTTCCTCATCTCCATCATGATCAAATGGGGCTTAACGCCCAATGTTTAATGGAACAATCGGTCTTAAAGCATGACAATAAGGTACTTTATCTTGGTGATGATAAATGTTATTAATGTACCATTTGATATACATGAATTACACATGTTGCATGAATGGATGCACCCATGCTTTGTGGATGCCACACCCATATTAGTGTCAACATGAAAGGTTAACATATTTTTGCAATTATAAATTCAACATCTACTTATATCTCCTACCAACTATGACCATAGAAACACCCCCCTTAAACCCCAGAATGTTGTAGACCCATGTGTCATTATTAAATAACAGTTATTCATATCTCTTTATCATTTAACCTAATGTATATTTACTACATATAAAACTAAGTTGATGTATTAATGTTATATTTTTTCTTTAAAGAAATAATCTTGCGAAGAAACCAATGGATTGCATCCCCACATTTGTAAATGAAATCCATAGTATTCACATCAGAGTAATCACGCAATCAAAAGGATTCCAACTAGACACCTACATATATAAAACTAGCCAAATACACAACAGCATTAACAACTACTGCTTCAAATAACTCCTTCAACTATATATTAATGTTATATACTAACCAAATTATAATACATATCCTAAACATTATATTATATCTTTAATCATAACCCAATACACAAATATTCTATCTTTAATGCTAATATTATATCATGTTTTTAAAATTGAACTTTTAAACATGTGTATTTAATGTTATATAAAATTATAGTATATAAAAATATAAACAAAAACAAACAGAAAAAGCCTTCAATCTACCAAAACCTGATTGTGCTAGGCTCTATATTAGGAAATTTGGTATTATTTGGGGTTTTGTGCCCCTCTCAATGCCATAACATCACAAGTGCTATCTATATAGAGAGAAACCAAGCTTAATTTGCCACTCAGATCGATTTTGCTTGTGGTGCCCTACTATTATAAAAGGATCGTTTTTCCATCGAATCATAACTAGAGTCTAAGTCTAATGAATCGTTGCAACCCTTAATTATCTTGATCATTGAATATCTATCTCGCATTGTAGTTTTCCTCATGTTATGAAAGGCATAGTTTTTCCACGGATGTAATGGCATTAACCATGCATTGTTAGATGGGGTGGGCCAAATTTGTTTCATAGTGAGCTTTGCATATCTCGTCCCAATAGGAGAGTGATTAAGGATCCAATAGCTTTGGATTTATTATTTTTTCTATCAATCCACAAAGGATTTTTCAATGGATAGCCCTAGGTTGGGGAAGTCTTGGATGATTCAATTTTCCATAATGTATATTGGATGTTACATTGGCTCAACTGGAATTTGAAGGATTTTTTAATGGATAGTCATAGGCTAGGGCAGTTGGATGATTCAGTTTTCCATAATGTATATTGGATGTCTCATTGTGATTTTTGAGTTGTGTGTAACATAAAGAAAATCCCCTTCATTTTTTATTTTTTAATCTTTTTTTTCTAGGTTGGTGTGGTGTTTTAATGATGATAAGTTGGTTTAGGAAACCATAGGTTTCCTTGACAATGATCATTGGTTCAATTATATTTGAACCAATTATGTATTTAAATTAGATTTTTACTAACTGCTTTGATTATTAAAAGTGGATCTAATGCAAAGAATTATGGTGAGGAAGGTAGTTTCATCTAATAATGAATAAGTTACTATATCATAGGGTTTTTTTTAAG
The DNA here is from genome assembly GCA_010110895.2 of Picea sitchensis. Classification (NCBI taxonomy): domain Eukaryota; kingdom Viridiplantae; phylum Streptophyta; class Pinopsida; order Pinales; family Pinaceae; genus Picea; species Picea sitchensis. The sequence goes on from SNQJ01S0013557.1 coordinate 205,612, forward strand.
AAGGAACTCATACAGGGGATGTGGAGATTGTTGTTGATTTTTGGGGTTAATATGTTGTGGATGTGAATTACATTGGGACTATCTTCTTGTGAGTGAAGTGCATATACACAATTTGATTCTTTACATATAGAATTTGCAATTGATAGCAAGGACTTGCAATTACATTGCATTGTTTTCCATACATGGATTCAATGTGAACCTTCCTAGTCATGGTGAGAATATGGATGCCTAATAAGCATGGAGTTACATTGGAGCCCTAAGATTCACATAAGCATCCACAAGCTTTACCTACTTTCCAAAATAAAGGCATTCAATACAAGTCATTGGAAAAGGGAGGAGTGAACCTATGATATTGGGGACATGCTTCAAGATTTCAAAATATATTTTTGGTTGGAGCTAAGAAAAGTGTTGGAGCCCCTTGAGTTTTTTAGTGAGACATTTTACACACTACACCAGAGGATAAACTTAATAGTTTTTTGGAGATAAAAAATATGGTATTGATATGTTCTTGCAATTACATAACATTGAAAATCACTATGCCCCCCAACCCACAAAGGAAACACCCACAAACAACATCACTATACTGGCACCAAAAAGAGGTAGGGAAGACACTAACACATCAACCTTTATGAAAATCAAAGTATAGAATGGAATAGTATGATAAATGTAAGGGAAAAAAGATTTCTACCAATGGTTCATACCAAATTCAGGTACTAGCGTGAAATGTTTAAATATGAGTGACTTCCAAGTATGTGTTTTTATCATTTTTGTTGGCATATGTATGGCCAATTTCTCAAAATTAATTTCAAATACCAAAGCATTTCTTAAAAGTTTTTGTCTATGTTTCAAACACTTTAAGCTAAATCTTACTCACCTGTGGAGATTGGTACATGAATTGTTGGTCTGGCACTAAAGCCTATTGAGACATTAATTGTTGAGACATTGTTTGTTGAGCATACACAGCAACCTGTATGCCCAATCTCCATACACAGCATCCATAAGGCCTACTGTGTGGGCTTGTTGTGTATGCCACTTGGCATACACAACAATTGGCATACATAGTAACCATTGAACTTGTTGTGTATTCCACTTGGCATACACAATAGGTTCATTGGACCTGTTGTGTATGCCAATTGGCATACACAACAGGTCCAATGCGCTTGTTGTGTATGTCAGGCCCATTTTCAGGTTCTCAATAGTGTAACATCCCGCTCTAGCGCACTGACAAAACTTATTCTTTAAGGACACGTGCTCGCAAGTGATCTGGATTTTTATGATGATAAACCCCTTATCCTTGATGATGATGCGTTATGATTGATGACATGATGTTTTACTATTGTTGTATACAGGTGCTATTGACTCAGTTTATTTGAGTGTGCAGGGTTTTTGACCTAGAGGATGCAGAGGCATCGACGGAACCCTTGGACTTTGGATTGAGTCAGGGAGTGTGATATTGAGTTGATTCATTTACCATGATATTTATTGATTTGATGATATGTTGTTGACATGTTCTGACATGATGGTTGATGATGCAGGCTGACGATATCTTGCCGACCAGACTCACATATGGAGTAAAGGGGCCACACATGATTTCCAGAGAGGTTGAGGGAGAGGTGTGGACAGCAGCCCTGCCACAACCTACTGGCACTCCCGCCGTGGCTCGAATTGTAGGTTAACGATTACCTAGTTCGAGAGGATCCACGATGTCGTGAGGGCAGACTGAGGTTAACGATTACCTAGTTCGAGAGGATTCCATCGCATGTCAGAGGGCGTGATCAGATACCACGATGATCGCAGGTACGCACAAGGCTGGCCTTATTCTTAGAGCCCTTAGTCTGGCTAAAGTTCACTCGGGCGGAGCATTGACTCCGTGGGTTATGATGTCTACCAATCCACAGCAGGAGTGGCACCCTTGAGCATGGTATCCCGGCGTCGCCACAAGCAATGTAGAAGAAACTTAAGTTGGCGAGTGGTACCCTTGAGCACGTGGTGCATCCCGAAGGGTACGTCACGCATCGTAAGCAAACGAGGCAAGTGGCACCCTTTGAGAACGTAGAGTGTCTTCAAGGGAACGCCGCATCGATGATGATGATAAGACAACCTAGATGACCCTAAGACCTTTAACGCCTGATAAATTCTTAAACGACTTCAATGAATCGGTCGCTTAGTTCTAATCTAAACCTAAATTTAAAACACATCTAAAGATAAAATTCTCATAAGCCCTAAGAAAAGATCCTACAAAATAAACATATGGCTTAAACTAAAACCTCCTATGTGTTAGTTAAAGTCTTCTAAACTATAAAAAGTAATGAGGGGATAAATTAATTGAAACTCCGTGGTTTTAAATTTTAAAGAATTAAAATTATTAAAGAATGGGAGTGTATAAAATTTAGGATTTTAAAAAATATATTGAAAAAGACTATTAAGCGCATTTAATACTCAGTTTAACAAAAAATAATATAAAAAAATAATAATAATAATAAAAAGAGAAATTAAAAATGAGTGAAACTCAGGATAAAGCAAAGGAAACTTAATAATGGAAAGTAGGAGACATAGGGTAAAAAGCTAAAAAGAATCATCAATTTTAAGGAGTTACTAAAACCTAAACTTCATTTTAGGAAAGTTATTAAAAGCATGAGAGGGGATCTAGGAACCCTAGGAGTAATTTTAGGAGCGACTTTAGGGGGAGTGAGGGAAATGAGTCTTTTATTTAAATTAAAGAAATTAATTTGGAGAAACATGGGGGATAAGTGACACTTGGACGGCAGAGAATGTTCAGAGGTTTGTCATTAAAAATTAATTTAACAATGATTTAGGAAAGTAGGTGGGTCTCAAATTTCTATAAAAGAAGGGGAAAAGAAGGAAGAGGGGAATGAACGGTTAGCGTAACGTTACGCAGCCGGATTGAGGCTTGACGGATTGCTTGTGAGGAGTTGGGTTTATCTCAGTTGTATTGGAGTGGTAGCTCAGCCTTGGAGGCGAGCTGAGAAGCTAGTCTTATCTATGGATCTTGTGTGGCCCCTTTGTGGCTCGGGGGGCTAAGGGGGAAACAGAGTATCCCTAGTGATTGGTTGGGAGGTATCGGTGAGCTTCTACGGTCGGCAAGCAGAAGCGGCACGGAGCGAGGGAAGTGGCACGGAGCGCGGGACGTCGTCCGAGGCAAGCGAAAGGCAACGGTATGATTTTTTTTTTGGTAGAATAGAATGCCACTGGGATTCATGATGTAGATTTACTTAGTATTGGAAAAGTATTCTGGAGTTAAAATTGTTATAACATTGTTGTATCTTCCGTTTCCTTCGATGATTGAAATGTTAATTTTATTCGACACCTGCCGAAATTATGATTTATCCCTGTTAATGGCCTCAATCTCTGCAAGATTGGTCGATTGTATGAAGGGTTACACTTCCATACCTACACCTTTGTTAGTACTCGCCATCAAGCCTGTCCCTGTCTGATTCATCTTTTGCTAATGGTTTTAACTCAGCAATAGGTTGATTTGTGTCTCTGCACTTTCCGATGATTGTCTGCACTCTCTTTCTGTGAATTGTTGTTGAACCCCGGCACTTGCTGGATATCAGTCTCTGATTTTAACGGTGGGCGAATGTATTGAACTGAGGGCACTACGTTGGGGACATTTCGTTGAGTCACTGTTATTTCGTTTTTTTTTTAAAAAGAAAAATTTGTATTCTGTCATTCGTTTGGGTGAAGAACTGTCCTCACGTTGTAACTTCTGGCCATTCGTTGGGGCTTTTCGTCCTTTGTCTGTGTGGGAATCTGTTACAGTGAGCGATTGATATCTCAGGGTGGGCAAATTTTTACTGTGTTTTATCTTACTGCGCTTGTACAGCAGTGTGCGTGTTATTCTCTGCGTTCTGTTCCATTTTCATTCTTGCTTCTGCAATTTCGTCTGTGTGTTTCGTTGTCTCGGCGCTCCCCTTGTCATTTTTCCTGAGTTGGATGTGCGTTCTCCGTGTGTTGTTGGCTATACCTGTGTGTTTATTGTTTAAGTATCTCTGCGATGCGTTGGTTACCTGTGCGCTTCACTGAGGTAAATGCTCTGCAAATTGTGGGTAATCTCTACGCATGGAGATTTGGATTCCCTGCCGCCGCACATTAAACCTTCTGCCCTTCGCCCAGCAAATTTATGGTTGATACGGTAACAACAATTCTGCATGTTGTGACGTGGCATTTTCCTTAAGAACCTTGTAACATGGCATTTTCCTTCGATGATTTTTCGGAGAAATTGTTGGGTAGTGCAATCGATGGGATCATTCCTTAATCTTGTCGGTGGTTGGAAATTTTATCTCATTCTATAGAGGTTATGAAAAGAATCGTTCCACAGCGTATTTTTTGCCTTATCCTTTTTCATTTATGCATACACCTTCATTTATGTGAATAAAACTTATATTGATGTAAACCTTATTTTACGGAAGATTGTGTTATCGACCAATTTTGATTTCACTTGAGCTAAAGGATCATTTGATTTTAGGAAGTGCGACTTTTGGAAATAAAATTTATTTGTAATCTAATGTAATGTTATGTAATTAACTGAGCAATGAAGTCGATCCCTGAATCCTGTGTGTATATCCTCACATCGCCGGGAATGACACTCATTCACGGCTATTACAGCTAGATATGATAGTGTAATTAATAAGGTCTGAACGTTATCAAGTTGAAAACAAAAATGGAATATCGGACAGCCTTCAAAAAGGAAAAAAAAAAAAACGATTGGTGTAATACATTCATAGGCTGCACACCTGGCGTAATAGGCCTGCAAGTTTTCAGCTTTTCTGTTGAGCGCAGACAATTTCAAATTGCATCTGAAATTAAAGTTCAGAAGGGGAAAGTTACGATAACCAACCGAAGTCTTTAGGGGACTGTATTTTCCTTCTGAATGTTAGGTGATGAAACGATGTTTATATTCTGATCTACGACCTTGAATGTGTAGAGTTTTTCTCAAGCAACCCTTCCAATGTCGGGATTCTTCACGGTCTCTATAGTTTTAGCTCCCTTTTTAATGGATGGTCTTATGCTAAGGTTAGGTAGTTCTATTTTTAAATTGTTATATTAAATAAATTTTAAACTTATATTTCATAGAAATATTCACATCCTGGTAAAAATATTCTAAAAAGTTCTATGAATGCTTAATGATCCTTTCCTTTATATATATATATATATATATATATGTATGTATGTATGTATGTATGTATGTATGTATATATATTTTATCACTGCACAATCTAATCATAACATGTGTATTCAAGTGTTGACTCACTTCTTTCCTCTTGTATTAAAAACAACTAAGTCATCAATTGCATTTTCATTCACTATTACTTGATCTTATTCCAATGTTAGTACATTGAACATTATTACTTGATCTTATTCCAATGTTAGTACATTGAACATTCTAGATAATACAATCTTTATTCTTCTTTAATTACTCTAGTAGTATTGTAAACGCTTTACCCAATACCCAATGGTCTTCTCTAGATGTTTACAATGATTAAATAAAATATAAATCTTTGTTTGTTAACCTGAAGGGTAATTCAGAATATAAGGGTGAGGATATGGTTTTATTGTTAATGATTTATAAATTGTGTTAGCAATATGTAAAGGCATTGATTAGGTAATGATGCACGCAACAGGATGTCATTGAATAATTGTTCCTAAGGTTGTAATGGTAATATATGGTTGAATATGTAATTGTATCGTTCTCACCATATAAATAAATTGTAATGTTAGAGTTGATATCATTGGAATGTATGATCATTGTTTTCATTGCATTGTTATTATAATTAGAAATGTAAAGATATGGTCATCTTACAAGAATGCTGGTATAAATCCAGTGTTTTCTTTAAAAATGTATATGGTGGAATGTCCCGGATTTAAGTACAATAAATTACTCGGAGTTAGTAATGAGGGTTGTTGTTCATTTAGTGTTGAACTTGTTCCGTTGTTCGAGGCCTTTGTCATGTCCGTAAGGGGTGCAGCCGCTCTTAATTATGTTATAATTTGATTGTATTTGAAGAAGTTGTTTGGTCTATTATGTCAGGATATAGACACCTGCCTAACCTTATCATATATGTCCGCGGTGATTTTTGTGTAAAGAATCCGTGAGTCAGACAAGAGGTCTCTTGGCCGTTTAGCGCTACGCTTCCACTCATCGCTAATTCTCCACTACTGCGACTCCCTAAAAGATTTATTAGTTTCTGCCTGAGCAGTCGGCCAGGAGCCTGTCTAATATTCTTTCGAGAAGACATAAGACTAAAAGCCCTGCTTTTCTGTGTAGAAATAGTAAACTCTACTGTTGGATTCTTTCGTCTGTGACTGTACTGTACTTAGCACCTGGTGTAGTTTTCTGCTTACAGCTACTAGTTGTACGCCTTATGTCTAAGGGCATTTATTGCTTATTGTCATGGTGATGGTCGGTGTCTTCTTGTTGTGTTTGTCTTGCTTGCGTCTTGATCTAGGTCGGGTTACTAGTTTCTGCCTGAGCAGTCGTCCAGGAGCCTGTCTAATCTTCTTTCGAAAAGACATAAGACTAAACGCCCTGCTTTCCTGTGCAGGAATAGTAACCCTAACACCATGGACTCTTCCCTCTGTGTTCTTACTGTGCACCCCCAGTATGTCTTAATGCTGTGCTGTGCGCCTTATGCCTATGATCGTATATTGTTGCAGTTACTCATTGTGTGCCTTCAGTTTTGCCTTGTCGTGGTTGCGTCTTATGGGTCGTCGAGTGGCGTCGTACAGTTAAGTGTGTTGTTACTTCTACACGCGTGCACACACTTTAAAGAAAAAAAAAAAAATTGCACATGTTACTAGAATGGTTGTCGTAACGAGGAGGACGTTACATATGGTATCAGAGCGGGTTCGACCCGCGACTTGGGATTCGCTACGGCTTTCGTTGACATGATTTTATTTGATTATTCTGTTGTTGATTGAGCTGATTGTGTGTGTGCAGGTAATCATGGTTAGAGGACATCGCGGAGGCAGACAATGGGGTGCTAGGGGAGGAGGTGTGACACCTCCAGCAGCATCCACGCCTAAGGGGTCTAACCCCCAGGGAGGTGAGCAGGTTCTCGGACAGGAGCAGATCGCAGTTGCTGATGTCGTGGGGATGATGAGATCTTTTCAGCGCATGTCCGAGGCGTTGATCAGCTGATTGGACAAAGATGAGGCCAGGGCGTCGACACTTGCTGAGGTTCCGCCGTGCGCACCGGCCGTTACAGGTAGCATTCACCGTGAACTCGAGAAGGTAAAATTTCCCGAGTTCTTTGGTGCCACGGACGGTGCATCCGCCGAGGCATGGTTGGAGAATATGGCGATGTGTTTCACACTTCACGATTATACCTCCAACATGAAGGTCCGCATGGCGGTCTTTCAACTGAAGGGGAGCGCTCTTCTATGGTGGAAGACGCTCCTGTCGTAGCTAAACATGGTCGTTGAAGACGTGTCATGGGAACTGTTCGAGGAACGGTTCCGAGAGAGGTATCTTTCTGAGGAATTCCTTGAGCGTCAGCTCAATGAGTTCAATGCCTTACGACAGGGAGGTCGTACAGTGCCCAAGTACGAGGCATGTTTTATGGAGCTGCTCCAGTATGCTCCACACCTGAACACTGAGAAGCTCAAGGTCAATAGGTTTGTGTTTGGCCTTAACGGTATCCTGCGTGCGAAGGTTAGGATCTTGATGCCTCAAACCTTGCACGACGTTGTCCAAAAGGCTCTCATAGCAGAGGAGGAGCTTATCAGCGGGGGTCAGACCAGGACTCCAGCGAGACCTGCAGGGCAGGGTTCATATGGTATGCCGTAGCAGCAGACACCAGCAAGACATACGACGGGGTATCGTGGCTTCCAGAGGGGATCCACGTTCACTACACCTCGACGACCGCTGCCTCAGCAGCGAACACCCTATCGAGGACCACAGCAGCAGCAGCAGCGTCGCCCGCAACAGAAGCAGTTTAGGCCTGTTCATCAAAACAGACCGAGTTTCCAGGCCAGTGGGCCGTCATCTTCTACTTCGGGTACTAGGACTACTGGGTCGAAGAAGGGGTGTTGGACGTGTGGGGAGCCACACTACCAGCGTGACTGTCCTATGAAGAGGACCAGAGCGTCCGGATCAGCCGGACCCACTACAGTGGGAGATATGGGCAAGGCCCATCGGATTCACGCAGCGGTGAATAATCGCCAGGCAGAGCACCAGTCGACAGTGCTCGATACGACAGGTACTGTCGCTAACCAGACCCTTAGTATTTTGATAGACCCAGGTGCTACTGAGAGTTTTATTTCTGGTGCAGCGCTAAAAAGGATTAAGGTAAAGGCAGTCGAACAGGATGAGTTTAGCTTCGTGGAGATGGCTTCGGGAGCCAAACAGAAGGTCAGAGGAAAGGTTACGGGCTGTGCCCTTAACCTGGGAGAGTTTGTCACGAGGGTCAACTTGTGCGTCACGATCTTAGGATCTTATGACGTCCTGATTGGTATGGATTGGTTGGAAACGCATGAGGCGATACTCAACTGTAAGACGAAGAGGTTGAGATTGAATTGAAGTTAGTTAGAACATGTTATGGTCCATCATTCATTACATTTGTTCACTAGAAAAGGATTATTTGGACATGATCCCATGCATTAAGTTGAAGATTGTCCACTTGGAAAGTTGAATAGCTTGCATATCCATGCATGTGAAGGAGGTAACCTCGTTAGTAGTTCCATTGAAAAGGTGGTTGGGGAGGACATGGGGAAGATCAATAATGGTCATGTGGGCACCCAAAAACACTAAAGCAATGCCCACCATTCCCATTCTCATTCCTACACCCAGTTCTAAGACCCTCAAAGCCTACATGTTACCTCTTATGTGTAACAATTGATGGGAAATATGGCCTACTTCTAGATTCAACTCAAACCAATTTGTTGATTGTAGCTCAAACCCAATTGTTGATTTTTGTTTAGTGCATATGGTTGTGGGTGTGGGTGTGGGTGCATTTTGATGAGAAGTTGCTATAACTACAAAGTGATACCAAAAAATTTCATCAAAAAATCAGTAGAGAGCAAAGGTTGAACCAACATAGAGCAGAGGTTGCCAGCCATACTTGAACAAATAGTCCTCTCGAGGGAAGTTGCCTCACCAACACTTTATGGATTTTGTGAAGTATATACTCATAATCTTAAGTACCATTAAAATTCATAGATTTGAGGGCATAAAGAATGTCATTTTAGGCACAAGGAGATCATCCAAAAGAAGCCTTCCAAACTGGAGGAGTCAAACTTTAATGAGTCAGGGTTTGCCAAAACCCTATGATAGAAATGACAGAATGGTTTTTGAAGATGAAATCTTGGAACAATTAGACACAAAGGGAAAGAAAGTAGAGGAAATTGAGAGGTAGAGGTTGTTACAAGAACCATGTCAGATGATAAAGATAATTGGGCCACCTATCATCATAAACACTTCCATCCAGGCCTTGATGGGTTTTCTACCTCCGATTTCATACAAATATTTGATCATATAAAACATTTCTAATAGATATGACAAATAAGGAGACTTAAAATGCCTTGTGAAATCTGAAAGGATAAATATAAGTTGGGAAAAGAAGCAAAAATATCCAACAAACAAACATTTGTCCATGTTGAAAGACCCAATGGGGTTTGGTTTCCATCAGGTCTCGTGGTGAAACCCAAGATAAGACAATGAGTGCATGTATAACCAATGAAATGCAAGAATTGCAATAAAAACTGAAATCAAGGCTAGTAATCCCATGCATGAAATGAGCCTCTCTTGTGGACTATTAAATTACCATATCGTATGATACCATGTTCTAAAAAGTTTTAAAAACAAGTAGTATCTTAGAGTCTTAAGCAAAGTGACAAAACAAATAAATAAGTCTCATATTTTTAAAGACTAATTCTCAAAAGTTGAAAAGTAGATAGTAGCTCAGATTTTATAACAAGGGAATTTGTTTGATATGTGAAGAAAATAAAAGACTTTAGAGCTTGAAGTTATTTTTGGATGACCCACTTAGAGAGGTGTTGTTACCTGGTATCATGTGACTGATTTGAAGTGCACAATGCAGCTCAGGCATCTCTAGGTAATAGGAAATGTGAACTTAGGAGTCAGGACTAGCTCACAAATGTCCTTCGAAATTTCATGAGATTCTAAGAGTTGCAAGAACGTGTGTGCCTCTGGCCCTCTACATTCATGATCAGGGATTCGGAAAAAATTGAGTAACAAGTGCAGAATTAGATTTGAGATCATGTTGAACCGTCTCCAAGCCTCTTTCCCATAATTTATAAAGCCTCGGCCCTCATTCCCATAAATCTTAGAAGGAAATACATGGGCCAAAATTGGAAATGCAGGGGAACCCAAAATCGATGGGCATTGGGAGAAATAATTCCTTCAAGAAAAGCCATGAAATCCATGAGAGAAATTGGTGTCGAAAAGCCTTCATTCGAGGAGATGTGGGTGAATTGGTTTCCATAAATCACTAATTTGAGGATATGCGAGCGAAATAACTCCAAACACGCCATGGTTTAGGAAATCTGGATGATGCACTCACCAAAAATCTGTATTCTAAAAAAATCATGGAAAATTGGAAATGTGTTCATGAAATCGAATGGGAGAACCCTCTTTCCACTGTTTTTCTTACTATTTTATAGGGGATGAATTATCTACCATATATATTTATTATTTTAATATATGGGCTAAAGATTCTAATTTTTTTAAACGATGGTTCAACGAAAATTTGCCCCTTCAAAAATTGGAACAATAAAATTCCGCCCCTAAAATTATCTATGTCTAAGAATTGGTACAAAGAATACATCATCAAAATCGAAAGAATTACCTTACTTGAGTTGGAAGGGAATAGCACCAACTCTTTCTACTGGATACTTGGCATCATCACCAAGCTCAACCTATACTCCCAAGTTCTACTTCTTCAGACTAGAAAACAATTGTCGGGCTAATGTCATATGTTGAAATGCCCCATTGTCCACATACCACGCATTCCTCATAATCATGTTGGTAGAAAGGAAATATACCAACAAGACATCATTCTCGAACTTGGAAACAAACTCGTTCATTTAATTTTCTGCAGAGGTTGATACCTACTTTTGTTGTTGCTACCCCTTACCCTTCTTCTTCTCTAGATATTGTGATGCATAATGATCATGCTTATGACAATTGAAGCACTTGATTTTACTAAAATTCTTCTTTCTTGGCTATGTGGTAGACTCCTCATTCTTTCCCTTACCCGTGTTCGTTCATTTACCTCTACCCTTATTTGATTGACCAAATAGAGCTAGGTTCTCTTTACCATCCTCCTTGTTGGCCTTTGACTCCATTTGAGTCTCCTCTTGGATACAATCATCCCAAAACCTCTCAAATTCAAGAAATTTTTCCCAAGCACAAATTCCTTTAACAAATTGTTCCCATGTAGCTGGGAATCCATTCATTGCTATGTTCACTAGCTTTGAATCTTCAACCAATTCCCCAACTATTGAAAGTTGATCATGAATTTGTGTGACCTTCATAATATAACTGGTGATTGTCTTTGATCTCATCATCACTATGGATCTGAGTTTGTTCTGCAATAGCATCTTCCTATTTATGTTATGACTCTAGTAGAGACTAACCAGGGAATTGAACATATCCTTCGCTATCTTCTTCTCAGATACACCAACATAGATCCATCTTAACCCTAGACCTATCAAGCACCAAGAGGGATCAAATCTCTTGAGTTGCAAATCTTTTTTAGAGTGAAAAAATTGAGGAAAGGTTAAAGGTTTTCACCTCGAGAGATTTGATCCCTCTCGGCGATTGATAGATCTGGGGTTAAGATGGATCTATGTTGGTTCCAGTCGTGGGTGGTCACACAAACTTTGCATATCAACAAAAATATGTATATCTATATGTTGAAGATTAATCTAATCATTTGAAATGTATTCAGTGACATCAGTTTGTTGAGAATATAGAGTATGAATAAAAAGTATAGTTAATGAGTTACATGAGGAATATGTTGAATAGAAAAAGTAACAATGTAGAATGATGAAAAATGTGATAATAATAAGAATGTAGTAAATTTAGAGGATTAATTTCTCATAGTGATGCAGGAGCATTGCTCCACCTTAGCACGCGCCAGCCGATTAGCATGCATGGTGCGCATTCAAGGAAGGGAGAGGCGTCGCCCTCTCATTTTGCCTCAAGAATCAAAAGTGTGATCCAGGAATTTAATGAAGACAAGTTGGAAGAGCCAAGTTGTGAATTCGCACAAGTTGGAGATAAGGTTGCCATTAAGTGGTTGACGGTAGGAAGGATCTGCATCTGATTTGGAGCATATTTCCATCATTGTAATTTTCCCATTACACAGGCATTTTGAATGGTGATTTGACACCACTAGTTTAGCTTGTGAGGGAAACTCGTCAAGCCCCTCTTGTATAAATCTTTGTATTGTATGCCCGATAGAGGATGTTGGAGTTGGATGAAAAATTATTGTAAGCCAAGTTAGGGAGGTTGATGAGAGCTGAGACTCAGCCGCAGTCTAGACTCAAACATTTGTAATTTGACATTCCACCACTAATAGAAAAAGACAGTTTTTCCTGTTATCAATTTCTATGAAATGGATGTTGTGTTATGAATGTCATTTGTATGCATTTGAGTTGTAGATGAATGTTAGAAATCATTTGCAGGGATAAAGATACAATTTTCTATCTGTAAGTGTGTTGAATTAAGTTTGGTTCTCTAGGCTAAGTGCAAGGAGTGTGCAACAGAGTGTGGAAACTCTGTGAACCAACGCCCCGGAAAGAAAGAAAGTACCTTGGAAAGAAAGACTATGTAAAGGAAGATATAGTCCAGATTGACTGAACACTCTGAAACACTCTGCCAGGAGGGCATCGAGTTAGTGTGAGCGTGCACAAGGACAACACGACTGTAAGTGTTGTTATCCTTAAGGGAATCCTAGAATTGTTGAACATTCTGAGGAATGAAGGCTTTGCAGGAGGGCATCAACAAAGGAAAGGAGATGCCTTAAGATGCTCAGATAGGCTGAGGGAGAAGTCATCGAAAAGCTTAGCCGAGTGCAAGGAGTGGTCCCAGGAGACTATAAGTCCATCTTACAAGCTCAGGAGGAAGAGCAATAAACTGCCAGGAGGGCAAGAGAAAGTTCATAGGGGAACAAGGAAACCTTGAAGGTTTTCAAGCTAAGCAAAGTCGCAGTAGATTCTGCACAGAACTCTGCAAGGAGTGCAGAAGGAGATGGAGAATAGCCTAAGTCTCTAAAGATAAATTTGCACTAAGTGTGCAAAGAGGTCGAGGACTTTCCGAAATCCTGAAGGCCATGAAATCGTCCATCATCGGAGGAGATAGGTGGCATAAGATCAAGAGGTTAGAGAGCAAGAACTTCGGGAGGTTTGTTGAGAGGAAACAAGGATCTTCATGAAGTCGCGAAGAGAGAGTTGAATCTGGGCCATTGAATCTGGAAGGCACGTGGTAGAGATCTATGTATTTCAGAGGAGGAACCCTTTGGAGAAAATCCAAGAGGAGAGAATACCCGAGGAGTTGGGAGCCGAAGAAATCCTAGCCGTCCATCAAGATAGGACATGTCGCGTGGAATCAACACTTCGCTGGTTCGGAGATCAAGAAAATTAGAGTGGGAGAAGGAAGGACTCGTGAAGTCTGAACTTGCAATCTAATCTCAACTGTTGATCGTGAGAGGAACGTGGACCATAGATTTGGTCCCGGAGAATTCATCGATTCGAGAATTGGGGAAAAGGGAGTAAGCAGTTCGTGAAAATTATGAAGCATGGAGTCACGAAGGAAGCTAGCGCACGGTCATAGTTCATGGTCACATCAAAGAGGGATCCTAGCATGGAGAGCTAGCGTCTATTGGCGTTAAGAATTGAAAAGCGCTAAGGAGAGGGTATGCGGGTGCCACACAACCTGCGCTGAGAAAGTAAAGGGCATGTGTCAAGTTAAATTGGTTCCATCAGGAGCCCGATGAACCATTCAATTTGGTGACTTGAACAATCCTAGACTGGGAGGTCGAGTAGCCCCTCAGGAGGACACAGAGAGAGAGGGGATGGTTGCACCGTCAAGTGGTATCAGAGCTTGAATTTTGTTTGCATATCGTAGACAAAGGGGAAGTGGTATCAGAGCTTGAATTTTTTCTACAAATCGTAGACAAAGGGGAAGAGATATCAGAGCTTGAATTTTGTCTACAGATCATAGACAATGGGGAAGAGATATCAGAGATTGAATTTTGTCTGTAGATCATAGAAAAAGGGGAAGAGATATCAGAGCTAATGCAAAATTAATTTATGTAAGCAAGGGAGATAGAGTGTGGTACTCTGTTGAGGCGATTTCTAGGAGTGCAGCAGATGATAAACATCTGGGTGGGTTGTAGATGAAGAAATATGGTCATTGGAAGTTATGAACGCGGTCGAGGAGAAGTCCATCGCAGAGGAGAAAAGTGGATGTGGACAAAGAGCTCAATGAAATCCGAGAAGAGATGGAGAAGCTAGCATTAAAGATGCAGCAGGAAGCAAAGGTGTGTTGGAGGTATGAATGGCCTTTGAAGAGGACAGCTAAATAGCCAATTCGAAAGTTGTTGGCCAGAGGGAAGCAATAGGTGTTAAAAAGGTGGTTGAGGTATGTTGAAAATCTCAGTGACGAGGGAAAGAGACTTGGAAAAGGTCTCATAGGTTGCCAGGTGGGCAATGAGGAGGGATCAGTGGATCTTGCAAATTGCCAGGTGGGTAGAGGAGACATCCCGAATTTCCAAGTGGGCAAGGGAGGAGAAATGAGCTTAGCTAAGAGTTCACGTCAGAGGGTGTTGACTGATGAGGAGGAAGCAAAATAAATACCTCACTTAGATGGAGATTCGCACAAAACTGTGAACCGTGTGAATGAAGATGATGATAAGTTGAAAACTTCCACCATCGAAGAGAAGGATCAGAGGACCATTATGATCATTGGAGGAGTCAAGATATTCCTGCCAATAGTTTGAGGAGAGGCTAGCATAGATGTTGCAGATGCGACAGAAAGACAACAAGTTGAGACTGTCATGGAGAAGGAATAGATACTGAAGTTTGTCCCAATGGAAGGAGAACGCCCAGTTGGATTACTTACCCAGTGGGAGATGGAGCTAAAGGCACTAGAGGATTGGTTAAACAGTCTGGAACTAGAAGGTGGCTACCATAATATAGTCATGCCAGAGGAGACACACCAGCACGAGTTGCAGCTGGAGGAAGATGGAAAGGAACCAGCTGAAGAACTGACAGGAGTCAATCTGTCAGAAGTAATAGTTGAGAAAAATCCTAGTGATGAGGACACTGCAAAAGTGGAATCTACAGAAGAGTGGTGAGTTAAGGCCACAAGAGATGAATAATATAACTTGGGAGATCAATATGATTTACCCATGAACAAGGAAGAAATGCAACAAGCTAGTCTGCAAAAGGAGAGTCGGCGGATGGAGAAGTTGGACGAGGTGGTTGAGGAGATAAGGAAGTTGATGTTGGGATCGACAGAGGAAGCAGTCATCGCGAGGAATATGGACAAAAGGAAACATGCACGAGAAATGGGGATGATGCGGGAGTAGAAGCAGTGAAGCAGAGGAGCCGAGAGACAACTCCAAGAGAAAGTTTGGGATCCAAGAGGATTTCAACCACGCTGGAAGGCTCATGAGCACGAGCTCATGAATTTTGTAGTCGTGGAGTATGATGCAGAAGCATCGCTCCACCTCAGCACACGCCAGTTTATTAGCACGCATGGTGCTCATTCAAGGAAGGGAGAGGCGTCGCCCTCTCATTTTTCCTCGAGAATCAAGAGCGTGATCCATGCATTTAATGAAGACAAGCTTGAAGAACCAAGTTGTGCATTCACACAAGTTGGAGATAAGGTCACCAGTAAGTGGTTGAGGGTAGGAAGGATCTGCATCCAATTTGGAGTAGATTTCCATCATTGTAATTTTCCCATTAGACATGCATTTTGAATGGTAATTTGACACCACTAGTTTAACTTGTGAGGGAAGCTCGTCGAGCCCCTCTTGTATAAATATTTGTATTGTATGCCCAATAGAGGTTGTTGGAGTTGCATGAAAAATCATTGTAAGCCAATTTAGAGAGGTTGATGAGAGCCGAGAATCAATCGCAGTCCAGACTCAAACATTTGTAATTTGACATTCCACCATTGATAGAAAATGACAGTTGTTCCTGTTATCAATTTCTGTGAAATAGACGTTGCATTATGAATGTCATTTGTATGCATTTGAGTTGTATATGAATGTTAGAAATCATCTGCAAGGATAGAGATACAGTTTTCTATCTGTAAGTGTGTTGAATTAAGTCAGGTTATCTAGGCAAGTGCAAGGAGTGCACGAGAGTGTGTGGAAACTCTATGAGCCAGCTCAAGGAGTGTGTGTCTGAACTCATTGGAGTCAGAAGAGAAGTTGCCAGGAGGGCACACCAGGTTAATTCAAAGACTCGGGAGGAAATTTCAAGGTGGTTAAGTACCTTGGAAAGAAAGACTATGTTAGGGAAGATACAGTCCATAGTTACTGAACACTCTGAAACACTCTTATAGGAGGGCATCGAATTAGTGTGAGCGTGCACAAGGACAACACAACTGGAAGTGTTGTTATCCTTAGGGGAATCCCAGAATTGTTGAACATTCTGAGGAAGGAAGGCTTTGCAGGAGTGCATCGACAAAGGAAAGGAGATGCCTTAAGATGCTCAGATAGGCCGAGGGAGAAGTCGTCGAAAATCTTAGCCGAGCACAAGGAGTGCGCTCAGGAGAGTATGATTCAATCTTACAAGCTCAGGAGGAAGAGCGATAAACTGTCAAGAGGGCAAGAGAAAGTTCACAGGGGAACGGGGGAACGGGGAAAGCTTGAAGGTTTTCAAGCCAAGTAAAGTCGCAGTAGAGTCTATGCAGAACTCTACAAGGAGTGCATAAGGAGCTCGAGAATAGCCTAAGTATCGAAAGAGAAATTTGTGCTAAGTGTGCAAAGAGGTCGAGGACTTTCCAAAGTCTCGAAGGACATGAAACCGTCCATCATCAGAGGAGACATGTGGCAGAAGATCGAGAGGTTCGAGAGAAAGAACTTTGGGAGGTTTGCCGAGAGAAAACAAGGATCTTCGTGAAGTCGCAAAGAGATATTTGAATCCAGGTCGTTGGATCTGGAAGGCATGTGGCAAAGATCTACATATTTCGGAGGAGTAACCCTTCTGAGAAAATCCAAGAGGAGAGAATACTCAAGGAGTTGGGAGTCGAAGCAATCCTAGCCGTCCATCGAGATAAGATGTGTGGCGTGGAATCAGCACTTCGTTGGTTCGAAGATCGAGAAAAGCAGAGTGGGAGAAGGAAGGACTCGTGAATTCATAACTCGCGATCTGATCTCAATTGTTGATCGTGAGAGGAACATGGACCATAGATTTGGTCCCGGAGAATTCGTCGATTCGGGAATCGGGGAAAAGGGAGTAAGTAGTTAGCGAAAGTTATGAAGCACGAAGTCGCAAAGGAAGTTGGCCCATGGTCATAGTCAGTGGTCACATCAAGGAGGGAGCCTAGCATGGAGAGCTAGCATCCGTTGGTGTTAAGAGTTGAAAAACGCTAAGGAGAGTCTGCGGGTGCCACACAACCTACGCCGAGAAACTAAAGGGTCTGTGTCAAGTTAAATTGGTTCCATCAGGAGCCCGACGAACCATTTGGTTTGGTGACTTGAATGATCCTAGACTGGGACATCGAGCAACCCCTCAGGAAGACGCGGAGAGAGAGGGGGTGGTTGCGCCACATAGTTGAAGTCAATATCTCACAATTGAAGTCAATATAGAGGATTAATTTCCTTCATATTATTTCTTCAATTAATTAATGCATTGAATCATTTTTCATAGTATTATCATTGAATCAATGCACCCTATTGTTTTATGTTATATCATTATCATTGAAATCAATGCACCCTATTGTTTTATGTTATATCATTATCACTGAAATCAATGTGCCTTGTTGTTTTATGTTGTTTCATTGTTAAAATAAATACAATTACTTGATTATGTAATCATTTTTTTATTGTATCATCACTTAAATCAATACATTTTTTTTTGCATTAAATCAATGCAACTAATTGTTCTCAATCATATAGAACAATTAAGATGGTGTTGTCTAAATATTTGACCTTTTGAACATTTTCACTAGAATCCCACGAAACAGATCTTGGTGAAATGACCATTTTATGTTGTTTAAATTGCATTTTTGAATGCATAAATGGATTCACCACCCTGAAAAACCCTCAGGTCACTTGAATTATATAGACTCAATCACTCAAATTTGGAGTTCCAACAATTCTTGATCGAATTTCGAGAAAAATTGATCGGAAGATATGCCCGTAAAAATGCCAAAAAGTTGCTCGCAGGGGTGTAGACCGATTGGCATGTGTCGTGTAAATGGAAGGAATTGTGTAAAGGAGGTCTCGAGTTCGATTCTCACCTCGTTGTATCTATGTTCCATGCTTGAGGGATGTGTGGCGCACCTGGGGGTATAGTGGTAGCGGACGGGTATCAACCACGTGTCATGCGAGTACGAGAACCGCAAGTTGTCGATTCCCCCAGCATAAAAAAAATATAATAAAAATAAAAATAAAAATAAATAAAAAATAAAAAAAATGCCAAAAAGTCAAACGTTTACTCTATGTGCAACTAAGATAGTTCCCTTAAAATATTCTCCAAGAAAGATAGTTCCCTTAAAATATTCTCCAAGAATATCTCAAAGAGCATAGATAGGATAGTTCACTTAATATTTAATGCTATTTTTTTCAACACATAGTTTTTTATTTACTCAATATTATATTATTCTATTAGGAGACACATGTGTCAACACCACGTTCAACACATTTTTCATATTTTATATATTTTAATATCATAATTGTTTCAATGTGCAAATACTAATAGCTAAATCAAACATCACCAAACAAAGTGCATGACTTCAACTTATAATATCTATTTTGAAATTATATTATTCTTTTAGGAAGGACATGTGTCATTTCTTCAATTAATTTAAGCGTTGAATCAATTTTCATAGTATTATCATTGAAATCAATACACCCTATTGTTTTATGTTATATCATTATCACTAAAATCAATGCACCCTAATGTTTTATGTTATATCATTGTTAAAATGAGCATAACTACTTGATTATGCTAAATCATTTTTCATAGTATTATCATTGAAATCAATACACCATATTGTTTTATGTTATATCTCTACCACTGAAATCAATGCATCCTATTGCTTCAATCCTATGAAAAAATATTTGAAAATTTAAAAGGATCACGGTTACTAATTTAACGGTTCATTGAACTTATGATAGGTCCTTGCCAAAGTCTAGAACTTATCGACTCAACCCAAACAAAAGTATAGAAATTGAAAGGTATATCAATAAATTGCTATAAGAGGGCCATATTTAGGGAAGCACCTTCAACTTATAATATTTGTTTTGAAATTTGTTTTCATGCTAAATTCATTTCACTTGATGATTTGTTGTATCTCAACATTGAAATCAATATAGAGGATTAATTTCTTGAGTATCTGAGTCATTTTTCATAGTATTATCACTTTTTCTTTTTTTGTAACCAAAAATTTATGTTGCCTTAGAGAATCATCATATCAATGCATATGTCAATACATAAGTCAAAACCAACCACCTGTTCTTCCAAACAAATGGAAACCCGAACAAATGGTCAAATGTTTTGATATTTTTGAAGTCTAGGAAGGCAGGAAACTATAAACAAAAGAACAATAAATATTTCGTGATAATCCTGACAGAAAAATGCATAGTGATTTAAAAAAACAACGAAATCAAACGGTAGGGGAACCCAGATTTCCTTCATCGACAGGAGGTTGAGGCCAGGTGAGAACGAAAACAAATTGTTGGGGGCATGTCGGACATCTTCGTTTATATGGATCTCCTGATAGCGAGTCGAACAACATATCCAAGTGGCAACTGAGGATGGTGTGTCAGTGAAGTTTCTCTGCCATATCCCATCGCATAGCAAAGATAAGGTTTAAGTGTTCCTATGAGAGGCGGAAGGTGTTGGTCCATTCGGGATCTGGAGTTGTGATGAGTGGAGGATTACCGGTTAGAAGGGCCTCCTTGTTGTGCTCCACCGAAGGGATTTCTTCTTCTATTATGAAGGTTTGCATTTCCAAAGCAGAGTCAATTTCTTGTGAATACTAACCAGAAGTGTTGAGCGGGGCTTGAATGTCGGAGGCACTGAAAAGGAATGAGGTCAGAGGGACTTGTCGCGGGACCGAAGGAAACTCTTCTTCGACATAGGCCATGGGAGGACGTTTATCCAACCAATTATGAGCAAAGGAAGGAGAAGGAATTGCAGAAGGGCTAGGATAGGGGAGGAGAAACTTAGCCTGTGTTTTCAAGCTACAAAGTTGTAGTAAGTCAACACGTGCTTAGGCTTTCCTCTTTCCCTATGCATGGAGGAGCGAGTAATGAAATTGGAAACCAGGAGCAGAGTGGAATAGCAGGAAGAAGAAGAGTCAGGGAAAACACGAGAAGTCAAAGACAAGACCAAAGCCAAATAATTGTTACCATTTCTTACCTCCTGAATTATAGTCGAGCTGGGAAGGTGAAGAGTCGGAGGGGTCGAGTGGACAGGGATCATGCGACTCGTACTAGTCCATGCATGTTGTTGTTGTAGCATTGAGTGCTTCATTATACCAGCCTCTGTATGCAGGTGCACTTGCGATCCTATCAATTGAATGTCGCTCATACCGCAAGGTCTAGAGGAGAGGGTGGCGGCAGGGGAAATTAATTTATCACTTTGCATGGAGTCCAGTTGTCACCCCATCAGGGGATAGTATTATGACGTAAATCAATGTACCTTATTGTTTTATGTTATATTATTATCGTTGAAATCAATGCACCTTATTGTTTTATGTTATATCATTTTTAAAATGAATACAACTACTTGATTATGATAAATCATTTTTTATTGTATCATCGCTTAAATCAATGCATATTTTTTTGCATTAAATCAATGCAACTAATTGCTCTAAATCACAGATCACAACTAAGATAGTTCCCTTAAAACTTTCTCCAAGAATATCTCAAAGAGCATAACTAGGATAGTTCACTTAATATTTAATAGTTTTTTTTTAACATAAACGGTTGATGATTTTATTAGAAAAAAGGAGGGCTATGCATAGCCGCAGTAGTCATAATTACAAAACTTGCAGAAAGTCTTGTTCCAAAATCTGAAATAGAGTCTGGATTTTCTGCCTATATCTCCATTTTTGACCAAAAATTCCATACAATCCATCACAAACTTGCAAAGTATAATGGCTACAAATGAGAAAAGAAAAAATTCAGATTTACTTATCATTAGCTTCGAATGGAGGTGTAGGGATGTGTCCACCACATTCCTTTCTTCATTTGTATCCTCCGGGTTTCCCAACTGTTGTGCCTCAGCATTGATCCGTTGTGTCGCCTCCTGTCCTGAGTCCATTTACGCTAAGGGAAATCGTTCCATGAGAGGAGGATGTTTTGGGAGCTTGTTGTCCTTGAGCTTCCCTAGAAGTTGTTTGAATTTCTGGTGTAAACATCTAATATGCCTCGTATTATGATTGACGGCTCACAAAACAACTGCAAGTTCCTCATGGTGGAGAAATTCTTGTGTGTGAAGTTGTTGTTGAAGTTTTGCGTGAAGTTGTTGTTGAAGTTTTGCGTTCAGGGCTCTCATCTCTCAAGTTTCTTCTTGTTGGTATCAAACTTGGTCTTGAAGTAAGCTAAGAGCGCAATTGTGGCATTTGCAACCTTCCCGACCACGCCTCCACATTTTCTCTTCCCCTAAATACCAGGAGATGGAGTTCTTAAGTGACCTAGATTTGCTCAAGCTTCACAAGATCTTGTTAAATTGTGGTGATTCCTTCATCCTCTTCAAGTCGTTATGCTCATATTTCTTCTTGGCAACGAATTTCATAATTAATTCCCCCATTCTTAAGGACAACTCCAATATTTGATATGATAAATGATGAAACATACAAATGACTATGTGACGCCAATGCAACAGAATCCATAGCCATGACAGGTACGATACCAAGGGATTGAACGTGGGAAATCCGCAAGAAGGCTTGATCGCATGAGTATATGAGATTATTGCTAGAGAAATGAGGTGACAGGAGTGTTCGGGTGAAGAGAGGAGAGCTCCACATTGTAAGATACATGATGAGCCAGGTGGGTCCACAACGAGCCAACGAGGGCCTAGATTCCAAGTGGTTGAGTGGAGATGTTGGGTGTTGAGGAAAAATGGCTCCAGGGTGGCCACCAACGCTAATCCTTTGAGTCGACCATAAGAGATTCAGTAATAAAATTGTTTGATTAATAACTCTCCTCTTAATTTTATGAGATAAGCTCATTTCTAATCACACTATTTAGTTTTAATTGACTCTGCTCCAATTGCTTTGCCTTTTTGGCTAAGAGATCAGTTGTTGAGTTTTGGATTCTGAGAATATGAAAGTAGTGGGTGCTTTCAAAGCTTGCTTCAAGAGCTCTTATACGTTAAAGCATTGTTGCAAGGACAAGGTGAGCACTTTTAGTGATTCTCCGGAGTCCCTTGACGATCAATTATGAGTCCCGATGACCACTAGTCCTATTATATTTCTTTCCATGGCTAGTTGCATTCCCATATAGACTGCTAATATCTCAGCATTGTTGTTAGAGGTTTGACAGAGTCCCCAAGAGAAATCCAAATTATTTTGTCCATCGGAGCCAATAATGACTCCCCCCGCACCTGTCGCCCCTTTTAATAGTTTTTTATTTACTCAATATTATATGAGCACATTTTTTACATTTTATATATCTTAATATTATAATTGTTTTAATGTGAAAATACTAATACATAAATCACATATAATATGAAAATACTAAGTTATTGTTGAATACATTTCACAAGATGATTTGTTGTATCTCATAGTTGAAATCAATATAGAGGATTAATTTCTTTCGTATCATTTCTTCAATTAATTAATGCAATGAATCATTTTTCATAGTATTATCATTGATATCAATACACCATTGTTTTATGTTATATCATTGTTAAAATGAATACAACTACTTGATTAAGCTAAATATTTTTTTGTTGTATCGTCACTTAAATCATTTTTCTTTTGCATTTTAAATCAATGCAACCAATTGCTCTAAATCATTTATCATTGTGTTAATTTACTTTGTATTATTTCTTCAAATAATGAATACATTGAATCATTTTTCATAGTATTATCAATGAAATCAATGCTTTTATTACTTTAAATAGTAAATAGTAATACTAAATACTAAAGTAATAGTAAATATACTAAAGTAATATAAGTAATAATAATATACTAAAGTAATAATAAATATGATATATATAATAGCGTGTGAGTTTTTTAATTTAGTAAATACTAAAGTAATAGTAAATATACTAAAATAATAGAGGTAATAGTAAATATAAATAGTTATAGTAAATGCTAAAGTAATAGTAATATACTAAAGTAATAGTAAATATGATATATATAATAGCATGTGACTTTTTTAATTGAGCTTTTAATTGCACCGACTTTAAATTTTTGAAATCTTTGAAATCTAGCATCACCGTGACAACTTCTCCTTCTCCCCCATACTGGGTTGTAGAGCGCCTCTCGACGCAAGGAGGGATTAGATGATCCTTTATGGCATCCAAGATCATATGTTTGACCTTCACTTCCCTCTTGTTGTGATCTACCAACTAATGTGGATTTGTAGGCGAAGTCACCACATTCTTGATAATATCCCAGATATCATTCTCTTCTAGTAAAAGTGTAACCCTCACCTTCTATGATAAGAAATTTGAGGCACCATCCACTATGTCCTCAAACCTAAGTCACATTGTTTCCATCTCTGAGATCTACTACACAAACTCTCAAATCTAAAAATAAAACCTTGAATCTCTCGCATTGTTGGTCCTTCTTCCCTACAATTGATTTATCGTTGCAAATCCTAGAGAATATCAATCAAAGAAATAAACTCTGATACCATGTGAAAATTCCAAGCCCTGAGTAACTAAATTCCTTATGATCTCAATTAAACAAGTAAATTATTGAATTTAATTAACCAAGAATTAAATTCCATGCCATAGCATCAATCACACAATAGTTGGAAATTAAATAGTGGAAGCATAAACAATTTCACACATACATAAGTAATTACTCCTTCAAAAACAACTTTTCATTCCTTCGAACAACTTACAAGGAAACCTCCACAAGCTACCAAAACCAACCAGTTGTCCGATTATCGAAATAAACCTAAACTTGAGTTGTACAACTTTCCTAAGAGGTACAGTATGCTGGAAAATCAACAAAACAACAAAAAAATGTTGTACAACCCTATTGTTGGTTGTGGAACCTGATTATGTTCCTGATTCAGAGGTCCTTTCTTTCAACCGTGTTTATACCCCATGAAGTATTTACACCCCAAAAGTATGTACACTCTTCCACGTGGGGGAGTGCCGAGGGGGGATACCCCCTCTGCGGGGTCCGGGGGGGCTATCCCCCCGACTGGGGGGTCTGTGGGCAAGCGGGCCCCCAGTGGGGGTTCGGGGGCAGCGTCCCCCGATGGGAGTTCGGAGGCAAAGCCCCCGAAGAAAAAATCGCCTTGTAAAAGTATATTGTAATTTCATTGTAAATCTGGACCGTTCATTATAAGGTCACAGATCTAACGGTAGAGATTATGTTAGGGTTTTTTCCCTAGAAGGAAACCCTCTTTTATGAGGGAAATGTATTGCGGCTATGGATGATGGTGAATATTGTATTCTGAGAGAGGAGACTGTGAGAGAAAGAAGAGGAAGTTACAGCGGGTTTTGTTGTAGGTTGTATCCCTTCATTTTGTTGGATAATAATAAAGGAAGGGACACAATTTCTGCGGTGGGCCAGTAGCCCTGCTTGGGTGAACTCCAGTAAATCACATTGTCTCTCTTGTGTGTGTCTGTACGTGTTTTGTTTACGCATTTGTTTTTATTGCTGCGGATCCACTTGTTTTTCAAACACCCTGGCTATGCGATGGTGGCTGAGGTTCATGGTTTATTAATACAACCCATTTGGATTTTATACAAACTATATGGATGTGGTCGTCTTTGTGTCGACCTGTAAGTGCTGGCAGAAATAGAGGCATGTTTGTCTCTGGTGGACGTAGCCCACACTGGGTGAACCACGTAAATCTGTGTCTCTCTTGTATTGTGTGTCTTCTGTGTTTTGTTTCTGCATTTGTTTTATTTTATTGCTCTGCAGTCCTGTTTTTCAAACACCTATTGTACGATGGTAAGACTCTGAGGATTGTATGGTTGTAATACAACCCCATTGTACGGATTTTATACAACTATATGGATATGTAGTCCTGATACTGTACTATACGACCTATATGGTACTGCTGAGAAAATAGAGCATGTTTGTTTCCTGGAAACACCTCTTTCTTGGCTTCCTACTCTCTCTCTCTCTCTCTCTCTCTCTCTCTCAAATGTCCATGTGTGTGTGAACTCTCTATCTTGACCTGTCTTTATACTTTTAGCTTAAACCAAAACCCAAATCTACTTTTGAGAGTACTCTTAGTCTAATTCATGCATACATGAAATACACTTTTTAGAATCAGCTACTAAAAATAAAACTTTCACTTTTTAATTAAAGTGAATTATGAAATAGAATTTACTTTTCAAAAATAAAATTTCTTTTTGTACATTACTTTTTAAAAATATCTCGAACTACTTCTCACATGTTCACATTGAACTTGTGCGGAAGTTCCTATCTGAGCTATAATTCTCAACAAAGGTTTTGTAATCTCCAACACTTATATGTCGCATTGATTTTGACATAAATTAAAGTTACAATTGTTAAGTGATTTAACATTGCATTGAAGAATATATGGCAAATCTGATGTTGTATTTACCAGTGTCATAAATGGTTTTCATATATGTTTTATGCGTGATAAAATTGTCCTAAAGGGTTGAAACTTATTAACACACTTTAGCATATTTTCTCTTGAATCACCTAGTGGATTGAGGTTGTTAAGAAGTGAAATATTGTCCTTTGTCATCGCGATTTTATTTATATATCATAACATCCCTAAGGCTAAAAATTCACAAGGTTAAGATCCAGAAAACCTCTAGTTAAGAGGTGAAATTTCCAATTTGTCTGATTCACAAAATTTCTACACATTCAAAGTTCATTCTTGAGTTTCAATTGCTTTCATATGAAGTGGTAAAAACAAAAAATCAAACAGAAAGCATATATGGAATGGATCACACCTTCCCTTCACTATCAACTCCTCCATTAGATGTAATGGTGTCATGAAAATATTTAAGTAATTGATGCACAATTTGCGATGTGGAAAGCCAAAACACTATTATAAACTCTTACTAGAATTCTCATGGCATTAAAACAAGTTCCTTGAAGAATTTTCATTTAAAAGCTCAATAACCTTACCTTAAAGAAAGTTTTCCTAATTGCACAAAAATTATGAGTTTTCTTTTAGCATTAATGGAATCGGTGGTATGGTTATAACTTATATTCGTGTGCAAGTTTTAGTGAACATGCATGGGAAAACTCTCTTATATGAAATCCCTTGAAAGAGTCATTGTTATTCACATTGGTCATAAAGAGTTTGATTTTAAAAAGCTTATTGTCATTCAATGGCTCACACACTTGCACATCCTAAAGTTTTCATCAAAGCTTGCATTACCATTTTCAATACTCAATCGTATGCATAGTGTATGCAAATTCATGTACCAATTGCATAAGGAGCTTGTCATCTAAGGATTCCAAAGCATTGACGAAAGGGATGTTTGACAAGTCCATTGTGTCACTTTGCAGATTTTTAACAAGAGGAAACAAAATCCATTGGGATCAAAGATGCTTTGAGGCTTCTTAGTTGCAAAGAATCACTGCTTGTAAGAAGGCATCAAGATCAAATGGAGGAGACTCGAATTGCAGATTTGAAGCAAGGTGGAGGACAATACACTTATGCAAGTCGCAAAATTGGACAATCAAAGGGGAAAAGAAAACCTAGTGACCTCCATCATAGAAGATCAAACAAAGGAGCATGGGGAATATAATATCCAATCGTGCACAAGATTCAAGGAAAAAGAGAGGAATCTTATAAATTACGAGTCACTGAAATGAAATGTACAAATCATATGGCCACATTGGCTTGTAAGCAATAGAGGACAAACTTTTCGGTGAAAGTGCACATGGATGGAGAATATTGTAATTTTAAATATATTTACAAATAAATATAATTTCATCATCCTATTTAGGATGAAGACAATTTGTATAGTAGGATGGCCAAGTAGGATAGGAAGGCCAAGAGTCATGCACGAAGGCCAAGGACCAAGTAGTTGGAAGGCCAATAGTCATAGGACTTTCTATAAAAACCTTTGCACTCTTGCTAAAAAGGGCTCTCTTTGACATTGTAAGATGTCTTCATATGTTGAATAAAGGCACTATTAGTTTGTGTTCTTATACTGTTCCAAGTTATGGATGGTTGTGGACTATTATCTCCATTCATAGTCCTTCTTGAAGCTTGTAGCAATGGATGTTGTAATATGTAGATCATTCTTTTGCTTACAATATATAAGATTACTTATCTTATGCATTGTTAACAACTTGATTTGAAGCTGGTATGCTCTTGACGATTTGTAGGCTATCCTCAGTAGAGTTTTCCTTGGGTTTGTTGCAAGCAATGGTTGGTGGACTATACTCCCTGCACTTGGTAGTTTTCCCTTTGTTTCATGTCAATCGGTTCTTGAAGCGCTCTTACTTAGGAAGTATTAGGTAGGATTATATATATTAATTACCAAAATAGTTTTATATTCCATTTGCATACTTAGCTACATTTCATATTAATTCATAAAACTGATACAGCAAGTCGATACATAACTGAAGGATTCGCCACTTTCAACAAAGTATGGTCTAATTGGGCCCTTTCCCCAAGTGAACCAATGAAGTTAACAAGGGACATTTTCCATCATCAACATGTTCTTTAAGGAGAACATAATAGTAGTTAATTTGCAATGGCCACAACAATAACACAATGGGGAATTTTAGAGTCTCCAAAACACTACGTATTGTAGAAGTATTTTTATCGGCCCGCGCTCAAGACAAAGGTGAAGCAATACAACAATTCATGTGTTATTTGCATCATTGTCAAGCCACCAATAGAAAATAGGGTCTTTACACACCTTTTTTGATTCCCAACATAGTATGGGCTTTCTTGTTGGATTCCCAGTGACTAAAAATAAACATGATGTCATCCTAGTAGTGGTAGTCAGGTTTTCCAAGATGGGCATTATCACTCTCAATATGAAGAGCACTTCAATGCAGCGAATGGCTCAACTCTTCTTTGAGAATGTGTGGAAGAAATATGGATTTCATAGCTCCATCATCAGAAGGAGGATTCTTGATTTGTCAATATTTTCTAGAAGACCTTATGGCAGCAACGAGACTCTCAATTGGCAATGTCAATAGCACCACATCCTCAAACAAAGGGGAAAACAAAAGTACTCAACAAAATGGTGTAGTTAATTAGAATGTACAATCATAGACAACAGGGGCCATGGGATGAAATCCTTTCATATATCCATCACAGTAATGAAAAAAATCACATCACGTTTCTATGGCCAAGAGTCCTTTTGAAATCTCTCGTGGATTTCAACCATCAGCACCCATTGGCATGGTCATTCAACCTAAACTAGAATTCGACGCAAATTATGCTTAGCTTGAAGAAAAGAGAGCGTAACATTAATTGAAATGATTCGAGTGATCCAAGGTGTTAGCACTCTGTAATTTGCCCAAGGCTGTAAGGCAGTCACAGAGGCAACATCAGAACCACTTCGAGTCTTGGATCTAGCCCTCCAAGACTCAGAGAGGGATCTCTCTGTCTGATATAGCTTTGTTTGAAGAGGTATTAGGCTAGTTATGAAGAACATGGGTTGGGGTTTTTAAATGGTTGTTTTGGAACAGCAAGGAGGGCCATTGGGCAAATGGGGTCTCTGCCTTTAATAATGTGATTCACATCTCAGATATGGACAAAGTTCTTTTAGACAGGGCAAGGTAGTGAACGTCTTGGATCGAATTGAGTTTTAATGTTGTTGACTTGAGGAAGAAAAAGTGGAGGAAAAATCCAGGCAAGGGAGCAGCTAAGAATTCCTAAGCTGGACTCTTTAGATGAATAACATAAAGATTATCACAAGCTGAGAGGCAGAGTATCTGTTGATAAATTCTACTTCTATAACATTCCTTCTGATAATAAGAGCTGAAAACAAAATGAAAGATAACAGGAAGACATTTTAACAGAGGAAAACACCACCAATACACCCACACAAGAATCCTGTGAAAGAAATCATGCTCATTGCTGATTGCTCATCTAAAAATTACAGAGAAGAAAAGGTCTTCTGGTCATACACAGACCATGCTCCAGTTCCAGAACCTCACAGGTCGAACCATTTTACATTAAAATCATATGGATAAATAGGATAGACCATCCCAATTAGTTTCGGAAGTCGTTTTAACCGCCTCGGCCAAAAATAGCCACCATTCCCACAAAATTTGGAGCTTTCTGCCATGAAAGACGGACCGATTTTCTGCGAACAAGGGGTCCGATAAGACATGATTTTCTCTTCAATGATGAAACCTGGGAGAAAAATGAAAGAGGTTATTGTAGATGGGCATGTTATGGACAAAAACCTCCTTCGGTTTTGCTAAATTCGTCCCCAGCTAGCCGTAACAACTCTTGCAATATCGGGACTAAAACGGAAAATTGAAAATATGGAAAAATAGGCCTCGAATATGTCTTCGATTCTCCCTGCTCGTAACTCCGTTACAAAAACTGAAAGAGGTTTTTGTTCCTCAGCCCGTGCTGAGAACAAATCTCTCTTGTATTTTTAAAATCCATCTCCGTTTGCCCAAAAATCAATCTGGAAGTGGACGTGGTAACACAGGCAAAAATGGTAAATTTTTTAGAAAAGTGGTTTTTCTTCGGAGAGGCGGTATTCCGGACCACCCCCCCCGTTAAATGTAGACCGGATGGGGGGGTCCGGAATTCAATATAGTCCGTTGATTTAGGTGCTCACTACGGGACCGTCCAGATCTGCATGATTATTAATTCAAATTCCGGACCCCCCCTCGTTAAACTTCGGAAGGTGAGGGGGGGTCCGGAAAATTTATGGACCGTGTATTTGAATGTTAAACTTTGCAGATTGTACGGGGGTGTAAGGTGCACGTTGAAGTTTGAGGGAGTGGGAGTTAGTGGAAGGTGACGTAGGGGGATGGGGAGTGGAGTGAGTGGAGTGTGAGGTGGGGTAGGTGGGAGTGGTGGTAAGTGGAGGGTGACGTAGGTAGGGGGTAGGGTAGACTTAGGATAGTTTATTTTTGTTTTGTTTTAGTTTTTAATTGTTTTTTAATATTTCTTTTTATTTATTATATGTTATATTACCTTGTTCACGTTTTTGTGTTATGTTTTGTTTTTGAATATTTAATTTGTTTTGTTTTTATATGTTTTTTAATATTTTGTTTATATTTTATGTTATTTAATTTATTTAATGTTTTAATATATGTGTTTTATTATGTATTTATTTTATATGTTTATTTAATGTTTTTAATATATATGTTTTATTTCTTTTTGTCATTTTATTTTATTTATATTTAATTTTTAATTTTTTATGATTTATTTTAWTTAATTTAAATCTAACTCTAATTACTAACTTAGTTATTAATTTAGGTTTTTTAACTTAATTAATAATTAATTAATTAATAATTAATTAATTATTAAATAGTTATTTATTTATTAGTTTAACCTATACTAACTTTATTGAAAGCATTATTAAGTTAATGTTTTTTTTTTTTTATCCTAAGTCTGTTCATGCAGGGATGGAAGGCGGGTGAGGCATACTCAATGGGTTGAAAAGACAAGGGAGTGAAGGCGCAGCGGAGGATGAAGGATGCAACAGGATGATGGAGGGTTGAGTGAAAAGAAGGGAGGGAGGAAACGAGATCAACCAAGCCATACTTCATCATTACGAGAGAAACGCCAAATCAACATTCGAAGAATCGAATCGCCTATGATTATAGGACCCCAACACTATGAACACCTTGCAAAAGACCCAAATCTAAGGAAAATGGAAGCATATCTCTAGGAGGCGCAACAACAAGCATCCAGCATCCAGGCATAGATGAAGCTGCTCACTGCAGTCGAGAGTATGAAAAGATCACAGGAACAATGCAAAATCCAACAACATGTTACTTCCATCTAGAGAAGAATCATAGAGGTAACACAGAGACTCCAGCTGCTGTAGGACAAAGCCTGCACACTTTTTGAAGAGATTGAAGGACAAGGATCACCACTGGACTATATGGTTATGAAAGTGGAACAACGCTTGGATGGGCCTATTATAGAGAAACTGATACCGAAGTTTGACAAGCAAGAGGCTCTAGCAAAGAAACAAGTCGAGGAAACTCAAGATAATATCGAGGCCTTTGAAGCAACGTTGCATAGATCTGAGTTACTCGGGATGAGTCACAGGTTAGTGTTGGAGGCCTGTTATCCCTTGACCAAGTTTTGAGGAAACATTGGTTGTGTTTGACCACTTTTGGGACTTCAATAGGCTGGTCGAAGATGGAGCTTCCAGGCGAAGCTGAGATCGCGAGATCTCACTTATTTTGTGGACTTGTGTACCCAAAAAAAGGTTTACTAGGGTTTATGTAACGAGTCATGAGATGTCGGCCCATGGGTTTACCCATGTTTAAGCCCTTTTGTAAAAGTATATATAGGAAGGAATGTAATGTAGAAAGTAGTAGAAGCTTAGTGCAAGAGATGTAAGAAGCATTTTTTTTCTATGTGCTTAATATGTTAAAGTCGGATTAGTGAAAAAGGTTGTAAGTTTCTTTGTGCGATTGGGCTATGTAAAGTAAGCCTTTGTGCTGATAAGGAGTTGGCCCTGTGCCTTGACCTGATTTTGGGAAGGAGGATCGAGTGCGATGTGTGAAGATCACCTGTCCTTTGCGGAGTGGGCTCTGTGGTTTTGTGCATAGGAGAACATGAATGTAATAATATTGAAGACTAATAAATAAGAAGAAGAAGTTGGTGGACGTAGCCCCACACTGGGGTGAACCACGTATATTCTGTGTCTCAATGTGCTTTGTTTGACATGATTTATGATTTATGTAGTTTATTTGCTTAGTGTTGTTGTTATAATGAATGCATCTGATGTTGTAGCTTAGTGCTTAATGGTGTTAAAGATAAATGAATTATAAATCTGAGTTAATGCTATGTGCTAAGTGATTGTAAGTGCTTGATATTGATTTTTACTGCGTTGTTCTGTAGTAAGGGTTTAATATGCGATGCGAATGAGGCTCATAATCTAACGCATGTTGTTGGATAAGTGCTCTGTTAAGTGCTATAATCATAGATCTGTGTCCCATCTTGGTTATAGACTATGAGTCATGCAACCCCCCCTACTTCTACGTCGAATGAGACTTCATCTGCTTCATAGGTGTTGCCGAAAGGGACGGTAGTTAGGGTTTTGTTGGTGTGTTGTTGGAGTTGAACCCTGGGTCTGCCCCTATGCCAACAACTTTCTTGAAGACTGTAGTCTAGCATTGAATTGAAAACTCGCAAAAATGTAAGTTTACCCTAAATCGACACTCTCTCCACGCAGAAACCCTTGCGTTGATGCTGAAATCGACACTCCTGTGGGTATCTCCATGATTCTAGGATTCCTCAAGTTGTGAGCGCTCTATGATGGCATCTCATCTAGCAAACAAAGGCCTATCTCCCCCTAAGCTCGGATCTACCAATGTGCCAGTCGCTATCTCCCTCAACACAATTGACACAACAATGATCTTCAATGATCTCAATTCGATGTCAATGCAATCGACGCAACAATTATCTTCAACGCAATCTCTCTAATACCACATTTTAGAATTGAAAATGCGGAATACACAATTCAGATAAGACATATAAAAAACACGTATATTTTACAAGGTTCACCCCATATTTGGGCTACGTCCACCAAGTGAAGGTGTTGGCACACACACAGGGGCAGACCCAGGGTTCAACGCTTCAACAGTGCACCAACAAAACCCTAAATATCATCCCTTTCGGCAACACCTGCGAAGCAGACGAAGTCTCACCCGAGGTAGAGGCAGGGTGGTTGCAGGACTCATGTGTATACAACCTAGATGGGACACAAATTTGTGATTACAACACTTAAAAGAGCACTTAGTAGTTAATATTCATAAGTATTTAACCCTTAGTCACATCGCAGGTAAAAACCCTAGTTACAGAACAACGCAGTATTCAACTAGATCTAACACATCCAAGCACTTATAACATAGAAATAGATCAGATCTAACATTTATTCACATTACTAATCACTAATCTACTTTATCAGATGCATCTAACAAACATGTCACGACACTAAGCTTAAATCACAACAATCACATAACAACTATAAAGCACAAAGCAACCATAACACATGATATACATGGTTCACCCCATTGTCGAGCTATGTCCACCAAATCTTCTTCTTATTTATTGTCTTTTGTTGATCTTATTACATGAAAATAACCACATAACCCACTCTGCATAGGACAGGAGATCTCCATGCACTTCGCCAGATCCTCCTTCCCCAAGATAGGTTCAAGAACAAAGCCTTCTTATAATCACTTGCACTTAGCTCTGCAAGTTCTCAACACACAGTATGCAAAGAGCTAGCTTGATCACATAGATCCAACTGCTAACATCACTTTCACTTAGCACAACATCACACTACCACATAGCCAACTTTACTCACATCGCCTAGCTTCCTATTTATACATTAAAAAATTGCCTGAACATGGGTAATCCCATGGGCCGACATCCCCATACCCATTACATAAACCCTAAACCCAAAATTTCCCTAAAAAGGGGCCGAGATCCCGCGATCTCTACTTCACCTTGCGATCCGCCTTTGACCAGCCTATCGAAGTCCCAAAAATGGTCAAACATGACCAAGGTTTTCTAAAACTTGGCCAAGGGACAAAAGGCCCCCAACAATCACCTACCACTCATCCCGAGTAACTCTAATCTGGGTAACTCTGCCTCAAAGGCCTTAAGCTGCCTTGAACTGTTGCTTCACCAGAGCCTCCTTCTCGGTGAACTCCTGAGTAATATTCTCCATCACATGTCCTTCCAAGCGTTGTTTTACTATGGTGAGCACTTGTTCTAGTTCTGCACCTCATCCTTCAATTTCCTCAAAAAGTGTGCAACATTAATCTTGTATAGGCTAGAGTCGCTGAGTGAATTCCATGAATTAACTTTGTATGGCATGGACTTGCTGCTAAACCATGCACTATTCCTGAGACCTTTTCATCCTCTCGACTACTGACAGAGGCTTCAACTGTTCTTGCACTGATGTTGCTTCCTTCTTTGCTTCCTACAGCTGTGACTCCAATGTCCTTAGTTCTGGGTCCTCTGCAAGACACTCGTAATTCTATGCACTTCGACTGCTGAGTTGTTTGTATTCTAAGGCCAATGCTTTGATTCTCTGTACTACACTCTGGGCAGTTTCTTCTCTCTGGTCTCACACTTCCTGTAGAGTGCTTGACACTACTTGTAACTCTAGTTCTGCTACTCTTTATTGGAGCTGCTGAATGGATTCAGCAAGCTTCGCCACTTGATCCTCTACTAGGTCTTCTTCCACCTATTCTAAGCCTATCACAGAGTGAAGTGCTCTAGTGACTTCTTCTTTCACTCCAATCTGCTTTGCGAGTAACTGTTCTTTCTCCTTTTGGATCCACACTCTATCTTCTGCAAACTTGGATTGGATGTCATCTTTTTATTGCTGCGCAACCCAACGTTGATCTATGGCATCCTATTGTGCTTGCCTCATGGCCTCTATGGTCTGCTCTTTTTCCTCCTGGACATGATGAAGGTGAGCTTCATTCACATTTGATATTCTGCGCAACTAGGAGGCTCATCTCCCAACTCTGTTCCTTCTGATGATGGAGGTGTAGTAGACATTGCGTGACTAGAGTAGAGGGCTTGCTTCTGATTATGATTCTTGGTTTGTTTCTTTGTTGCAGCTCAGGATGGTCCATATCCATGAGCAGTCGACGTGGATGATTTCACTCCTCTCGTCGACGAGGCTTGGAATCCTATGGACATGAACTTCTCAGCCACAAGATCCATGAGGATCTCTTTGACATAATTCTCTACTATGCTGAAGTCACCTGACATGCATGCTCAAGATCAGGTCGGTGATCAAATACTCAATGTAACAGAATGGGTGGTGAGGTATCAATAGGCACAACGTGAAAGCGACTAGTTCTCTGTGGGCTTGAATAATCATTGTTTGCAAAAGTGTTCTCGGTGCAACACTTGACAAGATAAATAGATAACATCGTAACATATTCCTCCAATGGGTAGGAACTCCTCAACCAATGCAATTCCATCCATTATGGTGCGGTCCCAACGGTATAATAGTGATCTTTCTAGCCAAAACTACGGTTCGATTCGTTTTGGAGCGTCAGTCTAACAGTCGTGACGCCTCCAACAGTCATATTTCTTCACCATGGCAAAGTGCCAATATTCATTGTTCTGTTATCTTGGCAAAGTTCAAGTTCTGTAAGCCTTTCTTCTGCGAAGTCCTTTATGGAGCTTCTTGCAACTTTTCTAACCTTTCTTTCTTCTTGCTGAGCTTTCTGGCTTTCTTCCCTGTGATTTCAATCACTGGGTTTGTCTTTCCATTTTTATTCTTATCTCCCCTTGGCATAGTAACTTCACACTGATGTGGGTCGTTCAAGGGTAATACTTATTTTCTTTATGGGGTAGGTTCTCTACTCTCTTTTACAGATAGGTGTTTCAAGTCTTCTTTTATTCTTTCAACTTCAACAACCCGGTCTCCTACTCTTAGTTTCTTCGACTTGTCTTCTTCTAATAAGTGTGCTATTCTCCTGGCCATGAAATTTATTAATTCTTGCCTTTTCTATTCTAGATCTTCCTCTTCTTGTTTCCTTCATATTTGATCTTTCTTAATCCAGGTCTTTCCTAGAAAAATAGCAAATGGGGCGTTGTTCTCAACAAACTTAATGACTTCAAATTCTTCCTCTGTTGAAGTTCCATGTGCACTCATAGGTATCTGGGTAAGTATTCCACATAGGGTTATCAATTTTCCTCTAAAAAATCCTATTCCTCCCAATGAAGGAACCATAGCAAGCTTTCCAAAAATTTCCCAAGTTCTTTCTATCATGATATTTGTTGGAGCCGCCTTTTTCGACTAGTTTTAAGTGTAATTCTTGCAATCAAAGGTTGTTCATTTAAGTTGTCTTTTACTTTGTGACCTTTACCCTTTGAAAATATCAATAGTCCCGATATGAAAAGTGGAAAGGGTCATTGTAATCCTAATACGATTTCCTTTTAACCATGAATAAGCTTTTTCACTTTTCTTTACCTCGAGATATCTCGTTTCGGGAGTTACAGGTCACACTGTTTTTAAGCCGCGATGCGTGAAGTCGCAAAGTAACCTTGAAAGTTTACCCAGGTTAGCAATGAGAGTAAAGTTCCTTAAACCTTAGTTAAGCGCTATTGGTATTTCATGTCTTGGCATTTTCCCTCCCCAAAAGTCTCACCATCATAAGCGAAATCGTGAGACGTTCGCACAAGTTACCCGAGTTAGTGTCAAGGGTGAATAACTTTTAACCATAGTTAAAATCTGTTGAGATTTCGTAACTCGACATACGTTTCTCCCAAAAACTATACATTCGAAACCCCAAATCACAAAGTCGTGATATTACTTAAATATAAATTAATTAAACACTTAATCCGGTTTACCTTCTGGCTTAACTAGATCACATCATCGTGATCTCAGAATTTCGTGACTCGGCATACGCTCCTCCCGGGAACTTTACCGTTAAATTCCTGAGTCATGAAGTTGCAATATTAATTAAACATGATTAATCAAATGCTTAATCCATATTATATTTTCTCTTAACTAGATCGCATCATCGTGATCTCGGGTTTTAGGGGCTCGAAAGCTTAGAGTGAAAACTGCCGATACCACGAACACTGAAAGGTTGATTAAAGTTTAAGAAAACTTGATTAAAGAAACTAAGACATCATAATTAGTGTTTAATACAAGTAATAATATGCATAGTCTACGAGGTGAATTTAAATTTTCCTTGCGCCAACTTCTGTCATGAACCATCGAAATTTATGGCATTAATTGGAAATGAGGCGAAGCGACAAGTAAGGATATGGTTTTTATTGCTAAATCTGTCTCAAAAAAATATTTGACCATTCTTTTCATAAGGACGTTGAGGTTTTAAATGGTTGAAGATATATATCTCTTTCTTTTAGTTCTGTTCATAAAGCTCATTTCTATTTTACACAGAGAAGCTTTTCTCAGCAGGCTGATTTCTGTATGTATACACATTTTTATTATAAGAGAGCTAAGTCACAATCCTCTGTCATGGACCCACGAAAAGTGCCCAAGGAAAGTGATGAGATTTTAGGAAAAGGCTCTGATAATGTTTCTGATACTTCACCACAAAGTGTTGATTCTGTCAGAACCTGGTCATACATCTCCAAGGTTCTACAGTCTGATTTGGTGAACTGTTCAGATGATTCCAGTGACAATGAGAAGGACGACTTGGCCAACAAATACAAGATTTTTGTTCAAGCAGAGATGCATAAAGTAGCGGCTATGCCACGTCTTCTTCCTTACTATGATATGATCAAATGGGTGCTAGATCATGTAGATATCCTGACCAGAACCATCATCAGCAATAAGAAGGTCACTATTGGGACCTTTAGACCATAACACTTATAGGAGATGTACAAGTTGCCACCCACATCGAACTTCACATACAATGCCGAGTTTCTGGAGGATTTTAACAGAAGGAATGAGAGCAATACAACAAAATATTTTCTGAATTGATCAAGGATTGGGTCTCACACTCCGCGAAGTTCAGGGAAGATAGCAACAGAGTTTATTCCATATCTTCTTTGGAACCAAAGTTCAAATACATAGAAATGATGACCTATATATTGTATGGGAGAGAAGACACCACACATTTTTTCCTCCCGTGGGTGCCTCTGATGCATACAGTTGCGGAAGGTTGTTCCTTCAACTGGGCCAAACTGTTGTCAGATAGTCTAACCAGTCAGATTACAGAATATCAGACGCAGAGGGTGAGCGAGAAGGCCACTTCATTTTTTATGTCTGCATATCTCATGGACGCCGTGTGTTTCATGACGCCTTTTCCCTTAATGAGCTAGAGTTGGGATCCATCTGATGCTGAGCCTATCTATGTCTACCATTCAAAGATTTGGGAGGATAAGGCCGCAGATTTCATATACGAAATTTTCAATTGGGTAATGGTACCGATGCATGTCACCATCTTCGGTAATCCACCACCTAGGATCTCAGATAGCATCGCGGTCAATTTG
Source organism: Picea sitchensis (assembly GCA_010110895.2). NCBI lineage: Eukaryota > Viridiplantae > Streptophyta > Pinopsida > Pinales > Pinaceae > Picea > Picea sitchensis. The sequence continues at coordinate 244,086 of SNQJ01S0013557.1, forward strand.
AGCAGTGTGGCCGACTGGTACGTGGAAGAAGAATTTTCATACATTAGGGTTTTTGGTGCTTCTGTTCCTCCGCATGCTCTAACATTATTTATACCCAATAGACTGGCTTGTCGTGAGATTGGTAGGAAAACCATGATTGGTGGCATAAGCAAAGAGCTTAAAGGATTTTCGAAAAAGGTATGGCCACTGTTCCCCATTCATTTGAACACCTATTCTTATTAGATTTCGGGCATGCAAAGGCTGAGGTAGAAGCCTTCGAAAATATTAAATTGGTTCACATTGAATTCAAGAAACATGAACCACAGAGGGTCATGAGTAATCACATGGCTAGTTGTGGCCTTAAAATATTTTAGCACGAGAATTCACCTCATGATGATATTTTCCGAGGCGCGAGATCTTATGTTGAAGTTCTGGCTCAGATACAAGCCCTGTCGCCAGAAGAGAGGGCCGATGTTTTCAAATTCCAAGAACACCGACGGAGCTTCCTTCCTCCAGTATTACAAGGGGAGAACCCAACGACCGTAGAAGTGCGACAAGCGGAAGCTGAGGGATCCAAAGATTCAACACCCGACCAAGAAGAACACCAGGACAGGAAAGAGAAAACTGGGGTCCCGAAACAGGAAGCTGAGACTTCCAATCCTCCAAGCGAGCCAACCTTAGTTGTTACTCTGGGGAAATCATCTAAGAAGATTGACAATCCCATTGTTTCTGTCACCCCCCTGCAGTCCACAAAGGGGATCCCATACACAGGTTGGATTTTTGGCAAAGAATTAATGCCCATAACAGTGGAAGAGCTACCTCCGAATGAATTATTCTTCGATAATAAGAGAAAGGTTGTCCTAAAACAAGAACTTTACCAAGAGGCATGTACGGTATCCAAGAAATTTAAAATTTTAACTGATGGGAGAGCTATGAAAAAAGAAGAATTTGCAACTCAAATAGCAGGAACATTGGGGGCTTTTGCTATAGCCAACCAATATTCAGTCGGGACCCTAAAGGATCAGCTGAAGCAAAAAAATCGTTTGATCAAAAAATTAGAAGCTAAACTAGCTACAACAGAGGTCGCTGCCAAAGATCAGGTGAATACAGGTTTAGAACAAGCTAGAGTAGCTGATAAAAAAGAAATTGAGCGGCTCAAAGATGATCTCGAATAGACACAGCTGATGGCTTAGACAATTCAGATACATATAGGCTAGCAAGGAGAATTGATAAAGCAACTACAATCCAAATTAGATTTCACCAAAAGCCAGGTAATCAATATCGGGATATTTCAATCCCAAGATATAGAAATAAGAAAAAGAGTGTCGGTAGCTCAACAAGGTCTACTTGCTAAGGTGGAAACAATTCAAAACAACTGCTAACTCATTGATTGAGTATTGGAAAACCTCACTCTCAGAGAAAAAGACGTTGGGACGGCTCGGGTTGCTTTCTAGGAGGCTATTATAGCCACGACGAGAAGGGAATTAGGCAGTAGTTCCAGGTTTTTTATCTCAGAGCAGACCTGAGGTAACATTTTGTTGAAATAATGGGAGCGTAACATATCTGAAGGCAGACAACAGGCTAAAGAGGTAAGAAAATCTTGTGAAGAAACCTTTGGTTTTCTGGATGGGAGTTGGTGGGTCCCGATGGTGAAAGCAACATTGAGATACTGGGCCAGATCAATATAGCCAAGCATCTGCTCAATATCAAGGACAATGAAGAAAGAGAGTTCGCTGAAATATCACAAATACCCCATATGGACATAGTTCAAATAGATAAATGGCTAATTAAACGAAGTGTACAATTATGTTCTATCAGTGCCAAAGACCAACAGGTGGAAGGAAAGTTACCAAAATTGGTGAAGGATTGTTACACTTTTGAGGCCAATAATCAAGCAGAACCTTCTAAGTTGATATCCCAGCTGGTGGATAAGTGCATCATTTGCACAGAGCATGGGAAGAGGTAGGTTTCGGTACCAAATAAAGATAGAGACAAAGAATTGAAACGTTTAATCTCCTTTGCTGTAACCGAAAACCTCTAGAAGGATTGAGGTTCCAACATATAGAAATTTGTATAAATATACACTTTGAACAAAGAAAAAGGGGCTGGAACTTTTTAGTCAATTGTAATAGAGACTATGTCCTTTTTGAGAATTAATACAAAGCAATCTGAAGACTCCTGATTCCGTTAATACTATGTTATGAGTTTATTTTCTCTGTAATTTTGTATTTAATTTCATTTCTCTTATATATGTCTAATGAATATTTCATTGCAATTTAGTAAAACCTCTACTGTGGGGATGGATTTTTAGCCATCTATATCGTTTACATTTTTTCCTCTGTATCGGCTATTAACAGGTACAAGACCTATGAACCTTTTAGATTGTCATATTTTATGCTTCGTCAGATTCCTTCTTATCTTATTTTCTTCTTCTGTTTATAGGGTGAGATTCTCCCTTGATAGGAGCCTTTCTTTATATACATATTAATGTTTTTCTCATATTTCACACATCATTTATTTAAAATATAACTCAGTTACGGAAAAAGGCCTTTGGTTTGCATTTTAACTTTGATATTGAATTCAAAAGTTCTCTTTTATAAGATCAAATAGATACAACATAAAAAACCTCGAATTCACTTTTAATTTACTGTTCCTCTATGACTGTCCCCGTTGTAAGACAACCTAATATTGAACCTGGCTTATCGAACCAAATGCATATCGCTTTAAATATCTTTGATACTATACTTAAAATAACCACCACCCGGGTAGAACTTGAACATTCATGGGTTGCAATTGAATGGGACATAAACATCTAGGAATAGTTGGAAGCGCGACAATGACAACCTGGAACTCATCCTTAGCTTCCTTTCCTGAAGGTTTATGCTCTTCTCCTTTTTACTCTTCACTCACTTTCAGATGCCTAGACACTGTACTTTCTAAGCCTTAGGTACAGACTTTGGAACAACATCTTTTTGGCGTCGTTGACGGGGACAAAGTTACGAAACCTTTTCCCTAGGAAGAACGACATTCTTGCAAGTTTCACCCTTTGATAGTGAACAAAGAGTGAAGAACCTCTAAAGGCGTTTCTTATCTTTCACTTGGCGACTCCAAGTTTAAATAAGCTGGCATCCAGTCGAAGGAATACCAGACAAAACCCATAAAGAAAACATACCATGCTTGTTTCCAATCCCGAAAAAATACTGAAAATTAGAGGTTCCCTTAAGCCAACTATTGCAGTCTATCAGATTAAGTACCCACAACCCAAGACCAAGAGTTATTATGAACCTTCAACTTCACACAGTTCCCCTTCCGAAACGATCAATTCATTTTTAGCTAGCTCTGAGGTTAAAAGTGAAATCCATCTGAAAACCTCTGTCGTACACAAAGGTAAAAACCGCGCAGTGAATTTATCAGTGGTCGATATCCCGCTGACACTTATTTTAGATTTCATGACCTCGTCGAGTCTCGAAGAGTATACCAGACACTCATATTCTACACCCACAGGTTCCCCTGATGACATTTCTTGCAAGTCCGAAGAGCCAAGTCCTCACATCCCTTACCACCCATCTTTGTTTTTCTCGTGTTACGAAGAAGCTAAAGTTTCACTTTTAGTGTTCCAGAACCCTCTATACAATAGACCGTTTCCCTATCCATTAGTACCAATGGCAGCCGCCGGAGGGGGAGAAGGAGGGGTTTTCAGAGGTGGAGGGTCTCTAGGATGAGGAATGGGAGGCCAAGGGCCTCCCCTGCCTCCCAGAGTTTTCGCTAAAGTGGCTATGAGATATACACCTTTGGTCCTACTCGTCCCTCTTCATGACCTTCCTGAAAATTATATAAAAAACTTGCCAAAATTTACAGTGGAAGGAGACTTGACCACAACGGAACATATAAACTTCTTTGATCTGTTCGCGGATATCCTAGGTCTCGAGCATGAAGACGTGTATTAGAGATTGTTTGTTCAAACTTTTTAAGCACAGGTATGAACCTGGTTTCAAAGCTTACTCTCAGGATCAATATTATCCTACGATGCCCTAGAAGACTCCTTCCTTAGTCAATGGGGCGAAAGGAAAGACCACTTGTATTATTTGACCGATTTCGGATCTTTAAAGAAAAAGAATTCAGAAACAGTTATGGAATTTATTCAAAGATTTAACAAGCTGTATAATAATATCCCAGCCGAAGTTAAACCATCCCAACCTGCAGCCAAAGTAAACTTCATGGGAGCTTTTGAACCCAATTTTTCCCTTCTCTTAAGAGAAAGGTGAGGGGCTACCTTAACCCGAATGCAGGATGATGTTATGGAAATCAAATCTAACATGATGGCCTCTGGCAAGTTGAAAGCTAAGTTAGAAATGGGAAATGGAGAAACTAGACATTTTAGGGAACAAGCAGGACCCTCAAGGTCTAATAGATCCACAAACGAAAAAATGGATGATATGGCTAGGATAATTAAGGAGTTGTCGAATAAGATTTCCAGAATGGAGCTAGATCAATCCAAGGCTGATCCTTTCGTTAAAAGATAATTCAGGAGAAACTCTAACCCTCAAAATTAACAAAGGCAGATTAAAAATGAAGACCAAAAATTCAAACCCCTTTAAAAAATGAAAATTTTATAGGAGGAAATGACCTGGAATATTTCGAGGGTCTGGAAGAAGATGTGACAAATTTGGGTGACGACTGCACTCAGCCTTATGTAACTACAGAAGATTATGAGAAGTCTTTAAACACACCACAACCATCAAATGAAGATGATGATATAAACAACACCGATTTCGCTGTATGTCAAGAAATGACCGATTCTGTAATGGCTTAGATCCAACCTAAGTATAACCTGAGGTCTAAAAACAAACCTGCGTTGATTCCTCAACCCAAGAAAATTCTCCCTATAGGTGAAGTATATGTGCTCACCCCAAAAGAGATCGAAACATCTAACAACAAAATAAAAGGGGCAGACTTGTTGGATCCTAAAACGAAGGAGGTTGAGACCCAAACAAGGGAAATTAAGACAGCTGAGACACACACACTGATGAATAAAATCACGAGTAATAAATCAGCTCAGACAAATAAGTTGGAGAAGAAAGAGCCTGAGGTTTCAACCAGAGAAACGGACAAAGGTAGTGGTGATTTTAGTTTTGAAAATGAGATAAACAGGATCAAAATACTGATTCCCCTGGTTGAATTAGCAAAAAATCCTGCATATCGAAAGCAGATAACCAAAGTGATAGGTTTTTCATATCAAGAAATTCAATATGACGTGATAAATTTGGAAGATGATAAACCCAATATCACTTTTGGTACACATTTCAAGGGTGCCAGAGACATTGTCGCTCCTTTCTATATCACCCTAAATGTGCACGATCGACTACTGCATAACTGCATGCTAGATTCTGGAGCTTCACATAATGCGATGCCCAAAACTATTATGGATAGACTAGGCCTCGAGATCACCAGGCCTTACAAATATCTCTACTCTTTTGATTCGAGAAGAGTTAAGTGCGTGGGTATGATAAAAGATTTAGTAGTCACCCTTGCACAGGTCCCAGTCAAAAGTGTCTTGATGGATGTAGTTATTGCTGATATCCCCCCAAAGTATGGATTACTACTATCAAGTTCATGGGGAGCCAAACTTTGGGGGTCCCTCCAACTGGACATGACTTACGCCACAATTCCTGTATTTGGTGGGAAACTTACTCGGTTATATAGGGAAATGAGGTTAGCCTATACAGTGAGCGATCCTCAGAATCCTAACAATTTTCCTGTTTACATTACTGATCAAGATCTAGGAAATTGTATTTTGTCTTTTGATGATGGTATAGATAGATGCACAGAAGAAGATTACATAGATGAGAAAGAGTCTGAAAGTATGTATAACACTAGGATATGGAAAATGTTTTTTGACGGTGCCCTGTCATGTGAAAGAGCAGGTGCAGGGGTACTTTTTGTGGCACCTGAAAATAAATTTGTTGTCCCTTTCTCTTACAGGCTTCAATGGGATATAGATTACACCAACAATGTATGTGAATATGAAGCATTAGTATTAGGATTGGAAGTTTCCAGGAAGATGAACATAAAGAACCTGGACGTATATGGAGACACAGAGTTGATAGTCAAACAGATGAATTGACAATACCAGACCAAGCACCCAAGATTGAGATCGTACATAAATTGTGCTTGGGATCTAATGGAAAACTTCTTCTCATCTATAAATATCTACTTCGTCCCACGAGCTGAAAATTTACAGGCAGATTCATTAGCCAAGGCAGCCTTGATGTTCGCTCCCGCTACAACTTTTAAATTAAAATACCACATAGAGGTAAGGCACAGACCATCCATCCCGAACAACATACAACACTGGCAGGTTTTCGAGGATGAAAAACAGATAAGGAAGTTCCTTGAAGCAGTGGACGACTTCTCTGAAACTCACATTGATCAAGAGAAACAAACTGATCACACATAGATCATGCAAGAAGGAGAGGACCCTCAAGAGTTCTAGGAAAAGATTTCAAATCATGGCATTCTGGTTCTAAAGAACAATCAGATTCCAAAGGGACTAATCCCCCTGGAGAGACTTTTCGATCAGAATGACATGCCCCTAAAATCCACTCTGCAACCCCAACCAGAAGAGGTTGAAGATTGCAACGTAGGGACAAAAAAGGAGCCGAGGATGGTGAAAATATCAAAGTACCTCCCTCCTGAGTTAAAAAGCAAGTACAAAGATCTGCTCACACAATATAAAGACGTTTTCGCTTGGTCTTACGAAGAGCTTAGAACATATGACACTACTGTGATCGAACACAAGATACCTCTGAAGCTTGGTATAAAACCCTTTAGGAAAAACTTAGACAAATCAACCCTATCTTATTACCTGTAGTAAAAAGGGAAGTTAAAAAGCTTTTAGACGTGAAAATAATAGTACCATTGAGATAATCCGATTGGGTAGCAAACCTTGTCCCGGTTAGAAAAAAGAGTGGGGAGATTAGACTGTGTGTTGATTTCAGAAATCTAAATAAATCTTCCCTCAAAGACAACTACCCTCTACCTAAAATGGATCACGTTTTAGAAAAGGTAGTTGGGGAAAATAGGANTTAATATTTTATTTGTCCCATAAAGTTCTACCATTTTCTTACTTAGAGTTATAACTTTAACATCATGCAATGACAAAGAGGAAACATATTTAAATGATAATTTCCACATGGATTATCTTATTTTAGAAGGAAACCTATGACCCTAATGGGTTTTCATATTGAGGAAATGTGATAATGTATACCAAAATATTGATGAGGCTCTATATCGAAATTGTTTTGATGACATGGGATCGTATGATGTTCTCTTTTAGACATCTTGACAAATCTATTGATTGGGACAATCTATGCACATTAGCAGGCAGACAAAGAAACACCGCCTTCCTGAAGGCCAATGCAAGTTTGGCTTTCTTGACGTGGACACATGAGATGTTGCCATTAGATATTGTTCTTCTGATAGATACAACGACACTCATGCCTTGCACATTATGGTTGTTCTACTTCTTGACAGTCAAGAGTTTCAATCGAGAGTACAAGATTACTGAATGAGTTGTGGTTCACCTGAGAATTGGCTTAACCCTGGCCCTTTTCGACATGTTGAACCTCAACAAGAACTTGGAAATCACCTTGCAGGAAAGGATAGGTACCCCTTTTTCTTATGACATTCTAGTGCACGGATTTCTAGTAATTCCCTTGATTATTTACATCCTTATTGAGAATGATGTGACAAAAACTGCATAAAGAGTTATTGTTGCATATTCTGGACTCATGGTCTATCATACTTGCGATTCACATTTGTGCATGGAATTATTGCATATTTTTATGGTCACATCCCTAGTAATATTGTGGAGGAAACATGGCTCAAGAAAAAATTCAATCTGTAGTGTCAAATATTCTTGAGAGTCAGAAAGTATTTTACCAAAATCAGGATCATGGAACATACATGCAATTGTTGTTGGAAACTGTAGTTATTGAGATATTTTCACTTCCTCCATCTGTTCATCATATAGTGTCCACACTAGTGCAAATAATTGTATATGTGTAACCAACTCAAGTTCAGTCTAGTGATTCCACACAGGGTATGTCCAGTGGAGTTAGCCAAAGCTCCATGTTGCCAACATCACCAGCAGGTGGAAGTGTAGATTAAATGAGTACAAATAAATTAATTGCATCAACACCTAAGCTAATTATATTGGTACTGGCTCATGGAATAGTAGTGCTTCTCAAGCTTAATCTTCCCTTATGATTCAAGCATGTGGCCTTTTGTTAGCACAGTTACCATCACCCTTTCATATGCAGTTTTATGTAGAAGCATCACATGTAATCAAATATTGTTGGTGGGTCACTGATGTCACAAAGACCTCCTTGGAACTGGACTCTGCTTATGTCTATGCTTTGTGGGATCCAACATGGGATTTTAAAGACAACTCTTAGACTACAATCAGAAACATTATTTCATTGCTCCATGCTGCCACATGAATGGATTCAAGGAACACATACAATCATAAATCATTTGAAGCCAATCACCACTGTTTCACAATTGAGAATAGCATTTCGCATCATGGGACCCTTCCCTCCACGCATTGCAATCACCCGAACACTATTTAAAAAGACGTTGGCCCCGCTTTTCAGTGTTTTGGCCAAATTGTTTCGGAGAAATTCTCAGGTATCAATTCCAGTTGAAGAAACTGATATCTTAGATCATATTGACTTCCTGCATCATGTTGTGCTCTATGAAGTACAAGGAGTGACACAAAATGACATAAAGCCTAAGCCAGAGACTTTGAGCCTCTCTAGAAAAGTTGTGGAACATTTGCGACCTGATTTGCAACATCTTCCTCGTCACTTAACAGCAGACCCCAACTCTTCAATATATGCAACAAATCATCCAAACATAGTATAGAGGAATCACATGTTGTTTTGGAGTGTACTTTTCAATCACATCCAATTCTGGTGATTCACGAAGAGGAAGTTGCCTCATCAAATATAACGCTTTCTCAACTGACTAATTGAAATTGTGATGTTGTTCAAGGCCACACAGAGAAGGGTAAATATCATGGTGTCATTTTTTTAAAGCCCACACATAACAGGTATTTTGGAATGTCAAATCTATTGCATGAAGGGGCCATTCGCTAGCTTAAAAAAAAAAACATAACCATCATATTTCAATTATCCGCATAAAATTAATTATATCCAACAATATGTAAAACAACCAATTATAAAGGAGAACGTGAATGATACGAGAAGAATAAAACAAATTAGTTTTGTGTTGGTTGGAGTCAGTTATGAAACTGATAACTAAAATAATTGTCCACTCAATGCCTTAAAGGGAGAAACACATGACCTGTTAGAAGGAGAGGGG
>SNQJ01S0013558.1:6592-25797 GCA_010110895.2 Picea sitchensis
GCCCCTAGCCAAGACACCGTTTGAATATCTCAGACAGAAGCTGGGTGTCATTTCGTTTCACACCTAAAAGAGTCCATCTTGTTAGGGGGAGATTTGTATTGTTTGAATATCTAATGCCTCCTAAAATTACTACAATAGCTCAGGGGGATCATGCCTCTTCTTTGACATTGATGTCAAAGGGGGAAAAAAGAATTTGAGTGCCTTAGGGGTGCCATAGTTGCCATCAATGCCAAAGGGGGGGATTGTTGGAAAATGTTTAACAGGAAGCATATGCTTGTCATTGATGGCAAGTACAGCAGTGATGATGGCTTGAGTATAGAAGTGATGATCAACAAGAAAATAGAAGATAAGTCCAAGAAGATCGAATGATCAAAGGAAACGCAACATTGACAAAATGATCGAAGGCCCGAGAAGCACTTATGATCGTTGGATCTCATTCAAAATTCCCGAATGAACAAGGGTCGTTAGATCATAATATAGACAAGAAGAGCGTTGAACAGGAGGACAAATCTCAGATGTTAGATCTGAGTGCAGGGTCTGACCACCGTTGGATCGAGGAGAACCTACACGATCCTTAAAGAACAAGGAGAAGCGGGCGTAATCGTGATATGCAAAATCGCGACTTAATCTGAGCCGTCAGATCGAGGTTGAATCTGGACCATTGATCCCAGTCCATGTCGGAGTTTCGAGGATCGCGAATTAAACATGTCAAAGATTATTAACATCAGGAATCTTGAAATCGCGATATGCAATATTACGATTTAATCACAGCCGTCAGATCAAGATAAGATATGGACCGTCGATCCGACTCATGTCAGCAAACCACGTCAGCTAGGAACACGTGGCACAACCAGGTAATGACAAGTGTCATATTGATTCAACATTCCAAGAACATGAGAGTCACGAATCAGGGTGACATGTGGAAGTTATTTAACACATGTGACGTCAACAGACTTACACCATGTTGGAGTTTCGAGGATCGCATGTTGGAGTTGTCAAAGAAACAATGCAACAAGAATGTCGATTTTGTGATATGTGAAATTGTGATTCAATCGCAGTCGTTGAATCAATCTTTGATCAGGACCGTTGATCCCACGCCATTTCGGGGTATCGGGGATCGCGACTTGGAGAGTCAAGATGTCTCATCTCCAGACTCACGAAATGCGAAATCGTGAAAGCACCTTATGCATAAGGTTGTGGTCACAGCCCATGGTCACGCGAAGGGAAGGAGTCATGCTAGATAAGATCCATTTCGGGGTTTCGGAGATCGCGACTTGGAAAGTCGATATGCCTCATCTCTAGATCCACGAAACGCGAAAAGTGCTTTTTGCATAGGCGCTTGGTTATGACCATGGTCACATAGAGGAAGGAGCTAACACAGAAAATATCTGTATCGGAGCTTCGGAGATCGCGACATGAAGTGTCGAGACACTTGTCCACAGGAATGTCGAAATGCTGAAACCCGATTTAAAGGCAAGATTAATAAAGTTCATCCAATGGTGCAAATAAACCTGAAGGAGATCGAAGGGTTACTGTAGCACGACATAGTATAACTGCCAGAAACCACTGATGGTTTCAGCCAGAGGACTCGAAGACACTTGGGATGATTGACAGAGAAGGTGAAGAGCCATTGGGAATCTTCAAGAGGGATGAAGATGTTCGTGGAGGCGATTGACAGCTGATGAGCATTAAGGCCTGTAACTGAAACAGAGAAGGTGAGTTCGACTGTCACTGAGAAGACAAAGAGTCTCGAATTGCCAGAGAATTTGAAGACTCGCGATGATGATCACGCCACTTGAGATGTGGAGGAAATTGGCATGGTGTGAGCATGCAGAAGAATGGCAAATATTGCATGCACAAGATGCACAGAAGATATATATACACTGTACAGAGAAGCGAAGTGTAGTTGTTGCTGTTGGAGATTGTTGTGGTTGTTGTTGGTGAAGGTGATTCATGTGTGAAGGAGGAGGAGAGTGTAGTAGCTGAATTGCATAGAAGAGGAACTATGCAGTGAATGGACATGGCACATCGAGCATAAAAAGCAGAAGAACAGACAGTGCAAGCAATGTGTGCAGAAAGGCGATGAGGCAGACAGAGCAACGAAATGTAGCAGAACAATGATGAGTCTGGTAAGCCATTGTTGAACATCATATCACTGTAATAAGTTTCAGTAGCAAAGATTTATATTTTAGGGAGGTTGGGAGGTGCTCGGGAGGACTTTTTTCCTCATAGGTTCAAGTGGGTTCTTGAACACAGGGAGTTGTAGCTTCCATTTGGTTGCAGCCAGAGAAACCAGGGTGGAAGGGTGGTGCAAGGGAGAACTCTTATTCTCTGTTATACAGGTTGGTGCCTGTATTATTGGAAGTTGGTGCTTCCATCCAGTTGGTGCTGGAAACACTCAGGGAGTTGGTACTTCCTTCTAGTTGGTGCTAGAGAAACCAGGGAGTTGGTGCTTCCTTCTAGTTGGTGCTAGAAAAACCAGGGAGTTGGTGCTTCCTTCTAGTGGGTGCTAGAGAATACAGAGAGTTGGTTCTCTCAGCAAGTAGAAGCTTGCAAAATAGAGGTTGTAGCCTCATTATGAGTTGGTGCTCATATGTATGATAATGTAAAGAATATAACTATTACTTATCATAAAAATAAAAAAAGGTTTTTACCCTTTATGGGTTTCCTCAGGAAATATCTGTCTCTGTGTATCACATGTTTGTTTGTGTGACTGATGTTGAATATGCTATTGCTTACTTCCCTGCACTATTGTGATTGTCCCTCAGTATTTCTACAAAGAGTTTAAAAGAAGCATAATTGTTTAAGCACAGTAACAACTGATTCACCCCCCCCCCTCTCAATTGTCCAACGCACCTACCCCAGAAATAGTAAGAGAAGAGGTATCACATTTTAACCCTTTGAAAGACCCTCATCACTGAGAAGTTACTACGCTAAGAGAAGATAAGAATAAGAATGGAAAGAGGAACCCAAAGAATCAAATCACAGGGAAGAAGGAAAGAAAGCTCAGCAAGAAGAAAGCAAAGTTAGAAATATTGCAGGAAGTTCTAAAGGAGACTTCACGGAAGGAAGGCTTGCAGAACTTGAACCTCATTGGAATAAAAGAACAACGCAGAACAGGACTTCTCCATGGAAAAGATATATGACCGTTGGAGGCATCCTGACTGTTAGAATGACACTCTAGAATGGCTAGAAACAAAGTTATTGCTGGAGAGATAGCCATTCGATCGTTGAGACCACACCATAACGGATGGATCTATATTTATTAAGGCATTTCTACCTATTGAAGGAATCTGTTACGACGTTCCGTATTTAATTCCTCAAGTGTCGCACTGGGACCACTTTTGCAAACTGAGATATTCGAGCTAATAGAGAATCGATCACATATCCTGTTGTTCTGTCTAGACCTCGCCATTGATTCAGTTACCTTGAGTGTCCATTCGCCTACCCAAGTTATTTTATTATGAGTGTGCATGTTAGGTGACCTTAGCACAGTAGAGAAATCTATAGAAGATATATTGATCGACCTCATAGCTGAGAAATTCATGTCTATAGGTATACAGGCATCATCGACAGGCAGATTGCAAGAATCCCCCTCGACTGGACGTTGATATTTTTCATCCCGAACCGCGACTGAGAAAAGAATAAAGCACCGCAACAATCTGGCAGACGCAAAGAAGATCTTGTCCGTCTTGCCTGGCTACATCTTGCCTCTGGCTGGCACAGTTTTTAGTACATGTTAATCACTGCATACCTCCCGAAGGGGATACATGCAGTCGAACCGCAGTTGGGACTGATCCTAGATCTCAAGATCAGTGATTTCAAACTTGGAGACCGAAAGAACTATGTGATTCTTGCACTGCATAGATACCTGATGAAGACGACTAGGAAGAAGCCAAAGATAGTTCCCTAGCCATGGATTAAAGAGATCACGCAATCGAATATCTTGAACGTGATGAAGATCCCCCACTTCTAAATACATCAGGAGGTTAACGTGTGCATTTAAATCCTCCTTTCATGCTACCATGAAGGTTATCTCTAGTTAGATAGGCGCATGACTGTGGATCCGACTCTGATCCACCTGATCACTAGATTGAGCATGCAGGGACTAGACCCTCACTAGTTCTACCCAGGGAAGATGTCTGATCACTCCCTGGAACAGTGGATCAAGGAGGTGTATGGCAATGTGGATAAGGGGAAATGAGGCTATAAGGTAGCCTCCATCCAATATGGAGCAGTGTGCCTAGCTTGTCAGCTGATCACTGGCAAGATCATCAGAAATAATTGGTCGATGCAAGTCATAGGGTTCATAGTCGACCTCGTAGGGAAGTGTGTCAAAGGAATGTAGATGAACTAGGTGAGATACCTCGTCAGTGAGTTAGAGAAGGAATGTCCTGAAGCACAGGACCAAGGCTACGAATTTCACTTTAGTTGGTTGTTGATTCTGATTGCATTTATCGCTTGGGAGATGTCGGAGGGAGAAAAATTCCCGGAAGTCGAGCCATCAGAGCCATTGGCCGTGAGGTTCACCACCTTGTGGTATACAAGTGATATGGAGAAGCAGTGGAAATCAAATGTGGTGTTCCACACTTACTACCTACAACTCAAGCATGTCATTGAATCATTCCCTCGAATGACCCCGAACACCTTGCATACATACAGGCTGCTAGAAAAGTTTCACGCAAACCAACACTTCATTTACATCACTGCTCGCAGGGATGAAAGTAAAGAGGAGCTGCAATATTACTATAAATTTACCGATGAATACATGGAGGAGATAACCAAGGAATGGCTAGCCGAATTCCTTATATCGGTCAGAGATGAAAAACTCTTCGACCCTGATATCATCAGAAGTCCTTTGGTCACCCAGACTGGGTATGATGGACAGAGAAGCACAAAGAAAAAGAAGGAAAAGGAAGAAGTGCAGGACATGGATAGTGAGAAGAAGGACAGCGCGTCAGAGGAAACTGCACCTGACTCACCTGGAGAAGGAGGAGGTGACGAAGTAAACCAAGAGGAGGAAGGGGGAAAAGACAAGCAAGAAAAGGGTGAAGTGACACCGCCAAAGTATCCCCTTATAGAGGTCGAGACTTCAAAGAAAAGGAAGGTTTCTCCATAGAAACCCTCAGCATGGAAGAAGAGTCGAGCCAATAAGCCTTAGTCACATAATGTGCTCACAATGGATGATGTTTATCTCATCATCACAGCTATAGAATATGCTTCAGATGATAGCTTGCAGTGACATGAAGCAAATCAGGAGATGATGTATGACAGAATTGAGGTGGAGATGAAGGGGATGCAGCAAGCTATCCAGTCGAGTTGTTTAGTGTCTACTGCGCCATCTTCAGTAGAGAATGTATAATTGGAAGATGATCCCACCCAATTATGCAGATTAGTAGATGCGACAGAGACTCGACTTCATCGATTCCAAGAATAAAAGGAGAAGGCCACAGAGGCCTTGAAGAAAGAAAAGGAGGAGGCCTTAGAGAAACTTCGAGTTGCACAGCAAGAGAAAGATGACCTTAGGGTGAAGTTTGAAGAGGGAAAAGAGAAAATATAGAAAGAGAAAGACTAGCTACTTGCATAGCAGACTGTGGTCAGAGAGGCAGTGACTAGAAAACTTCTATCTGTGTCGGGCTTGGCATACATGGAAGAGGCACAACTCAAGGAGGTGAAGCAACAGGCATCAACTGTGCAAGTGCAGATGAAGCTTCTTACTGTAGTAGAGAAGATGAATAGGTCACAGGAGCAGCGCATAGTCCAACAGTAGGTCACTTCCATCCATAGCAGAGTTATGGAGGTGACACAGAGACTCCAATCGGTGCAGGACGAAGCCTGCACACTTTTTGAAGAGTTCGAGGGACAAGACTCACATTTGGAACAGATGGTCGCAATAGTAGAACAACACCTAGAAGGGCCTGTCACTAACCAATTAATTCAGGAGTTCACCGAGCAGGAAGCTCTAGTGAAGCAGCAAGTCGAGGCAGCTCGAGCTAAGATCAAGGCCTTCGAAGCAGTATTACCCAAATCAGAGTGACTCGAAATGAGTCACAATTGAGTGTTGGGGGCATGTTGGCCCTCGACCAATTTTTGAGGAAACATTGGTCATGTTTGACCATTTTTGGGACTTCGACAGGCTAGTAGAAGACAGGGCGCCCAGGCGAAGCGAAGATCATGGGATCTCCCCCATTTTGTGGGATTTTTGGGATTTTATGGTTTATGTAATTGGTATGGTATGTTGTCCCATGGTTTTACCCATGTTTAGGCCTTTTTGTAATGTATAAATAAGTAACTAGGTGATGTAAGAAGTTGCCTGTGGCTAAGCACTAGTGTTATCTAAGTGCAAGAGAATTGTAATTGGATTAGTGCAAGGGAATGTGTTAAGACTTGCAGTGCTAAGTGCAAGAGAATTGTAATTGACTTAGAGCAAGGGAATGTGTTAAGACTTGTAGATCTAAGTGCAAGAGTATTGTAAGAGGCCTCATGCACGAACTGTGTAAGGCTTTGTGTAATGACCTAATTCGGGGAAGGAGGATCTGGAGAGGTGCGCGCATATCTCCTGTCCTTTGTGGAGTTGGCTCTATGGCTTAGTGCCTATAAGAAGGTTGAAGGACACTAATAAAGAAGAAGAAGTTGGTGGATGTAGCCCCACACTAGGGTGAACCACGTATATCATGTGTTGTTGTGCTTTGTGCAATGTTGTTCATGATGTTTATGTATCTATTTTCTTAGTGCATTGTTCTTGATGTGTGATAGGTATATCCATTGATGCTTAGTGATTTATATATGAATAAAATCTAGACCTTCTCTTATGTTATGTGCTAAATGGTTAGATGTGCTTAAATATTGATTACTACTGCGTTGATCTGTAATAAGGGTTAATCTGCGATGTGAGTAATAATCATAACTTAATGCATATCATTGGCTAATTGCTCTGTTAAGTGTTGTAATTGCATATCAGTGTCCCAGCTAAGTTCTAGACACTTGATTCATGCAACCGCCCCTACCTCTACCTCGGGTGAGACTTCATCTACTTTGCAGGTGTTGTCGAAAGGGTCGGTATATAGGGTTTTGTTGGTGCGTTGTTGAATCCTTGAACCCTGGGTCTGCCCCTATGCCAACAGGGCATGCAGCAATTGAGAAATCCTTAATTTCTAGACTTGATGAAGGAGCGCAAGGGGTGTGCATAAGACCCTTCTAAGTGTTAATTCAAGAGAAAGAGCGCAAATATATTAAGCCTTTCAGAGCTAACAAAGCTCAGGACGAGTAGTGAGGTTGAAGTATCGAAAGGGAAGGTTCCTTTGTTTGGAAGAAAAATGAACGAGATCTATTTGGAAAGATCCACAGTCTATTGTGACCGTTGGATACGGGAAAGAGCGTGGGAGTTAACCCTTTGAGTCCTTCGGACTTCGCATGTTCATCGTAAGGGAGGTAAAACCTCTGAAGTCCCAAAATCTTGAAGTTAACTCTGGGCCTTAGATCTGAAGATGCCCGAAAACCATCTTGACCGTCAAATATAGGTCATGGTCAAGCCAGCGCTGACCAACTCCGATGGTTTTCAGTCGAGGAGTGATTCAACCTCCCTAAGTCCCGAAGGCCAGAGTAGATATCAATCGTCCATTATAAAGGACACGTAATGACAGATCCTTTAGTCTAGAGATTGGACACTCCGAAATTTTATGGGTGGGGAGCAGGTGAAGTGTTGAAGCCCATCCTAGCCGTTGGGGCCAGGAGACATGTGGCACCAGATCCTTTGCTTCAAAGTTTTAGTGCTTCGGAGGAAAATGGATTGTGTGAAGCAAGAAGACTCGAAGGTCGAATTCCACCTGAGTTGTCGATATCAAAGGATAGGTGTCAGAATATCTGCCACTTCAGAGAAAATTCACTACGAAGGAAATATTTTGGCAAGAGGCAAGAAATCCTGAAGGCTAAAGTGTCGGAGTTCATCCGCACCATTGATAGTGAACGACGTGTGTCTAGAGATCTGACACTCTAGAAGGGTTTCACTCCAGATGTTTTAGTTGGTGAATACTTTGGGACTCTTGAAGCGAAAAGTCCCGAAGTGATATGTAGTCGTCGATTCATGGGGGACACATCACGTTGGATTGTGAACTTCGAAGAATTTCCATTTCGATGGAATTCGTGCAGTGGTTGTCTTGGCACCTATTATTTTGTCATATGGTCACAAATTACAATCATATGCAAGTATAAGGGGAATGGAAGAACACGAAGGACTTAGAAGAGGATATTTTCTAGTTCTGAGCTCGGTTCGGAGAATGGAGGTCGTGTTTGGAAAGCCATGGAAAAGAAGAATGGAGTAGAATCCCCAAATGAGTACATTGATTTCTCCTCAGAAGAGAGAATTTTTTACGCCCCGCCATGGGTGTGTTACATCTGCAAAAAATATACTATATTGTTATACCATTCGCAAGAATACAAATGGGATGAAACTTGTTGATCATGATTACACCTTTCAAATGAGATTTCAGATTGTGCATTCTTTACATTTAAGCCAATGAAATTAATACCAAACAACTCACAATTCTCTTCATCAAGAATTTTTTCCAAACCTTGACCCTTCACCAATTTGGTTGTCTTAATATCAATTTAAAACTCAATGAGTTTGGAAATCCACTTGGCTCTTTTCCCATATATGTCTGGTTGTATAAGTACATCTCTAACTGAACTAGATGGTACATAAGCTATAACTTTTGCATGCAAAATATAGATTCTAAAATCCTTAAGTGACTTGATCAAAGAATAAGCTTGTTTTTCAATAGGATCATACTTTACCTCAGCATCTCTTAATGTATTGCTAAATAATGCTACTGGTTTTTCCTGCTCTTGATCATTTCTCTGAAGTAACATTGCTACAATTGTGTCATTAGATGCAAATGAAAATATGTAGAAATATTTACAATAGTCTGGGTTAATCAAAGTAGGAGCTGACATAAGATCTTTCTTAATAGCTTCAAAAGAATCCCTTGCTACATCATTCCATTTAAATTTTGAATCCTTCCTTGTCATACCAGTGATGTGTTTAATCAATTCGGAAAAATTAGGAATAAATCTCCTAATGAAGTTAATCTTTCCAAGAAATGATTGAATGTCTTTCTTAGATCTAGTAATAGATATCTTTTAAATAGCTTCTACTATTGCATGGTCAATCTGTAGTCCTTAAACAGTTACTATGTGCCCCAAAATCTTACCTTATTTCAATGCAAACTGAGACTTCTTTGGATTGAGTGAAATCCCATACCTTCTGCACTTCAAGAATGCCTTCCTCAAATGTTGCAAATTTTATTTATGGTTGTTATTAAACACTGTTACATCATCCAATATATATCAAAATGAACTTATCTTTCTCACCTACAAAGGCAATGTCCATGGCCCTCTGAAAGGTGGCCCTAGCATTCATAAGCTCGCAAGGCATCTTGGCATACATAAAAGTACCCCAAGGAGTTGTGAAGGTTGTTTTCTATCTATCATCTGGATGTACTGAGATTTGGTTGTAGCCTGAAAAACCATCAATAAAAGACATGAAACTAGTTGTAGACACTCTTTGCAAGATATGCTCCATCTTCGGCAAAGGGTCATTATCTTTGTTGGAACACTTGTTCAAGTTCATGAAGTCAACACATAGCCTAATTTCCCCATTATTTTTCCTAACAGGGACCAAATTAGCAACCCAATCAGAATATCTAAGTGGAATGATAATTTGGGCATTTAGTAACTTTTTAATTTCCCTTTCCATTATTGGTAGAAGAAGAGGGCTAATAGATCTTAGTGTTTGCTTGAATGGGGTGGCTTCTTTCTTCAAAGTGATTCTATGCTCAATCACTTGAGTGTCATATATTTTTAAGTCACTGTACTCCCATCAAAAAATATATGAAAACTCCTTCATCGGGCTACCATAATCAAATCTATGTTCTGCAGTCAATTGTGTGGACAAATTTATGGTTTTTGGGCACTGCTCATCTCCTAAATTGTACTTAAAGACAGCAGGGTATTCTTCTTTCTTATCGAGATTCAAAGGCACGTCATTTTGGTCAAAGAGTTTCTCAAGTGGTACTAATCCTCTTGGGATTTGATTATTGGGGAGCTGAATAATGTCATCGCGCCCAATTTTATTTTTCAATCTAGGGTTTTTGACCTTTTCATCATTTTCATTTTCTTGATCTATGTGGAGAGCATAAAATTCATCTATAACTTCCATAAATCTAACCAATTCCTCATCTTCTTCAAAACAATTCCAAAACTTTACATTGTCTGGCAAGGAAGGTATATATTTCACTTGAATTTCATAGTTAAGATTTGGTGGCAATGTTGGATTGAAGGTACTAGTTGAAATAGCTAGTGAATCAGCAAGTTGATTCATTGCTCTAGGAATATATGAAATATTGAATGATAAAAAAGAATCAATGAGGTTCCATACCTCATCTCTATATGGCTTAAGCCTGACATGTTTGGCTTGAAAGGTGTTCTTAATTTGTTGAATTATCATATCATCATCTCCATATACCTTCAACCCCTAAATATTCATGTCCTTAGCAGCATTTAATCCCAAGACTAAGGCTTTGTATTTTGTTATGTTATTTGTCACCTTAAAATCCAACTTGAAAGACAAATGAATTATTTCTTTGGAAGGTGAAACAAAAACAACACCTTCTCCTGTAGATTCTCTTGAATAAGCACCATCAAAGAACATACTCCATATAGGAGTGTTTTCCACTTCTCAAGATTGGAAAATAGGCTTTCTAAGTTGCAAAGATGTTGACTAAGTATCATAAATCTGAAGTATACAAGCTCCCAAATCTATATCAACTAAGTAGATTGGATGATTTATAGGATTCTTCTCATCACTGATAATATAGGCTAGTTGTGCTTCCCTATACAATCTCTTGTGTTCCCCTCCAAAGACTGGGGAAATTGCATAAGAAATTTCAATTTGCAAGGCGCCTCCTAGCCTTTTGATCCATGCTCTAGATAAGAGCATACCAAATTTTTATGGCACATCAACTACCACAATGTCCATTACCATTCTCCTCATAGGTAATTGAGATAAGGAAACTACTAGATCTTTAATCAAGCCAAGGCACTTAAACTTCCTAGAATCAAATGAAAATAAATCATGATAAGATTTAGTAATTTCTAAACCCAAGTCATCCATGACTGTTTTTGGCATAAGGTTATGAGAATCTCTTGTGTCCAAAAATAAATTATGCAAAATTTTATCATGGATATTCAAGGAGACATAAAAAGGTGGAGAGGTCTCCTTGGGGTCTTCAATCATTGGGCTAAGGACAACAGTAGGCTTATCATCTTGTAGGTTGACAACATCACCAGTAGCTTATATGGATTTAGGCTCAAGGGCTTTGAGGATGGTTTGTTTGAAGGTGTAATTCTTCATTAATTCAATGAGCGGTATGGGAATCTTAACCTTGTAAATTTTTTATTCAAAGTTGAATGAAAGAGGAACTTTGTCAGGGTTTCTTACCTCATACAGAGTAACTTTAAGAGGTACTTGATCATTCATTTGAGCTTGATCTTTTCTTGGTTGTTGTTTTGTATGGGCAGCAATTTTTTTGGGAGGAGCTTGCACATCTTGCTTACTATTATTTTGTTTAGATCTCAAATTTTACCTATTATGATCATCATCTTGAAAAATAGATCCATCATTTGATTCTTGATTATTCTGATGACTAATCAAATCTTCCTCATAAGCATTTTGTGTCAATAAGGATGCATTACCTTTATCCTCCAAAAAATGAATCTCATAATCCTCTTCTGTTTGATCTTCCTCCATCGTTGTATTCTGAAAAGGGGCTTTAATTTTCTAATCCTCATTAGCATTTCTATTCCTTTGTAAAATATGAAATTGCTCATTATTTCTTCCATAAGGATTTGGATTTCGAGGAATAAAAGAATTAGGAACTCTACCTTTTCTAGGCTGCTTGTTTTAAATATTCATTTTGGACAATTCAAAAGTCAAAGATTCTATCATCTTAGCCATCTTTTCAATATTGGGATATGCACTTGATGATGAGGCTTCTCCTTTTTGTCTCCTTCTAACAGCTCTACCTTTCAATTTTTCTGCAACAAGGATGTTAGATTCCACTTCAATTGTTGCATCCTGCATATCAGTCAATGTAATAGATCTCCTTTCTCTTCAAAACAAACAATATTCAGAATCAAAGTCATTATCATATCTGATTTTTGCAGATGTAGTAGTAGGCTTGATTTCATATGGGATCTTGCTATACATCTGGTTAAATTTTTTAGTGAAGTCTGAAACTGATTCACCACTTTCCCTTCCCAAATTCCCAAATTATGTAATGTAGTAAAGAAAATCCTTCTTATCTCCCCATTGTTTAAAGAGAGTATGATCTAAAACTTCAATACTTGTTATAGTTCTTAGTGTTAATTATCTAAACCATTTCCTGGCTTCTCCATCTAAAATTTGAACAAACACTCTCATACATACATCCTCCTCAATGATATTCAAGTTATCAGCATAAATATAAAATAATTCAAGATGCTCTTTAGCTGTAATATCTTATGTCCCTAAAAATTTAGGCATGTGATTTTGATAGTCTCCATTAGACATTGCATTCAGAGGATTAGGAAGTATTAATGGTGCATATCTAGCAACTGTGATTCTTTTCATCTTAGTAGGATTTTGAGGTACTCCTGCCATGGTAGTGGTAGATGTAGATGTACTAGAAGTTTGGATAACTAGGGACTGAGATGAGGCCGATACAGAGGATGATAATGGGGTTGATACAGAGGATGAAGCTAAGTCAATGAGAGGAAAATATATTTCTGAACTTGCAATGGGAGAAGAAAAATAAGAAGCTTTATAGAATTCAGACAATAACTTGGCAAGGTTTTCTTCTCCTTTTATCAACAATTCATGTAAGAAAAACTCAACATAATGAATATTGGGATGAATGTAAGCTTAATTTTGTTCAGTTTCAGACTGAGAAGATTCTATAGATGATGAGAAGATGTCTTCTTCAGTTGAATCTAGAGGGTTTTTTTCTAAAATGGAAACAAAAATTTCTTCAACAATTGATGAACTACCTTCTTGAGTAAGACCAGAAGATCCTTGAACTTCTGAAACTACTTTTTCACTATCAGTCTTTGAGCTTATAGTTTCAACAAGTGTTGGTCTTATTAATGGATTTTCTAGAAAATACACAGAGGGATTTCTAGAGAAACCTAAACTTGAATATCCCTTTTGTAATGCCTTTCCTTCTTTGATGATCCTCTCAGGATCAGATACTAGATTAGTTATTGGCTACTGAATATTTTCTCGAGTATGTGCTTTCTTAGGAACCACTATGTACCAATGCAGTTACCAGATAGAAAATTACAACCAAACTAATGCCATGTCTTTGTCTATCATCAAAATTTGGGACTATATCTTCTCCCAGGGAATCTTGCTTCACACTCCTCTCCTCGGCAATGGCGCCAATTTGTTATCACTCCAAGAGTCACTCTAGGTTGCAGATCAAGTGAGCTTGGTAACTTAATAAAATGTTAAAATAAAGGTATAAAATGGATTAAGTTGAATGAATTGTTTGTAAACTCACTCACTTCAGATGCACGTGAATACACTTAGATAGATAGGGCCTTCAACTATAATATTTAGATAGTTTTTTAAAGATGAAAATGGATGGAGAGTACTAATTATACTAGCAGAAACACACACACAATAGCATATATGATTGGCTAGCTATAATAGGTAAAATACTTGTGATTCTAGTTTACCAATGTAAATACAAGATGACAGCTATCATTCATTGAATAAACATAGAAAAAATGAACATGTATTCACTCACAGGTACATAATAGAAAGAAAGATGAAAGACTGAATAGGTAAAGTGAAAGAATCTTATATTCCAATATGTATTCAAAGTGTCTTTCAATACAAGAGTTTAGTCAAATCTCCAAAGTCAAACCCTTTACAATGTAATTTTCATAGGATAAATAGCCTTTACAACTTCATTACAGATCCCCAAAAGATGGATCTAAAAGCTACATGTCAAAAGATATCTAATCTAGTTACAAAAAATTAGGATTGAGATCCTATTTCTAAGGGATTAGATCCCTATCTAAAACTAAGTCTTTGACTGCTTCATAGGATTTGTTGGAGGATGATAGAGATATTCTTGAGTCATCAGCAACACTTGGGCCTTGATTCACCCATTCTTTGATTGGGAAGGAGTCCAAATATGACTTGGCTTCTTATACGTTGATAATGGACGACTTTGCAGCACGATACATAGAAAATAGATGGTTAGCGCTACAAACTCTTGTAGTTACCTGTCTTGCCAAAATACTCCAAAATTTGCTTGAAAATGTATTTGAAGGTTGGGAGTCTGCCTCATCTAAAAACATACCACTGTAATTTACGGATATTATTGAGATTACTCAAGCTTCATCTCAATAATCATGTATTTATATTTTCTTTCCTCAATGTAGTTTCCATGCACCTTCATAAGACTTCAAAACTATAAGACAAGTATGAAGGCTTGTAATGATGATGCAAATATAACTTTCCACTATAAAACTGTTGAAATAATCCTGGAAAACTTCCATAACCCGCACCTTCATATGAACTTTTATCAAACCCTCACATCAAACAAAACAGGGTATTCATTTGATGTCTGCATTACTAAGCTTCTAAGAATTTCACTAATGGTCTACTATGTTGTGTAGAACTTTGTTGCAAGTGATCCAAACTTGCAATCATCAAAACCTTTCATTTAATTGCCTTATATCCCTTTAAAACCAAAATTTACAACTTGATAAAGGAAAAAAAAAAAATCCTTGTTCAATAACCTTGAAGACAAATATGAACGATGGATATCTTAGGTATAACATGTTCATCATAGGTCAGAAAATTTGATCACAAAACTTTGAAACAACATCTGCGTATTAATCATCTTTCTTGGAATAACTAGGACAAGTGGTCTCTTTCAAAAAGATTGCCAAGTTCTTCTTACTAAGCATGTTCTTAGCCAAATATATGTCTTCAGATAGCTTCCTATTTTCTACTCTCAGATGAAGGTTTTTCTTGTACATATTAATCAATTGTTTCCTCTAAATCTCCTTTTTCTTGATGTTTCCCTTGAGTTGATTACACTCCTCTACTAGTTCATCCATCTGACTTGAAATTTGTTGGTTGAGTGTAACATTCTCTTGATGTAGTTTTTGGTTCTTCTCCTGAACTTCTTTGAGTTGTCTATTTGCATCCTTGAGTAATTGAGCCCGATTAGTTTTAGGTCCTTGATCTATCTCTAAATTTGTCTCTGGTGGAGATTCACTTAATTGTACTATGGCCTCAAGTGCTTCATTTTCAAGAGGAAAAACTTTGAATTTTGACAAACTAGTTCTAGGCTTGATAACCTCAGTGATTTGATGATATTCCTCTGCTAGTACAAGTTTTCTCCTGGATGACCTTCTGAGGGATGGTGTACCAATTTTATATTGGAAATTCTAGGCATTATCTTCAATTTCCATTTGAGGAAGCTCCATAGGAGGCTCTAGTTTTTCTTCAATAACTACCTCTTTAGCCTTTCCTTTTCTCTTATCCCTTTTATACACTTGGATAGGTGAAGGTTATTGAGGAATGGGATCTTGAGAGGACTTTGTTACTTCATATGAGGGAGGAGAGGAAGGTATTACAGTCTTCTTAGTGGGTGTCTTATATTTTGAAGGAGAAATAGGTAGGTCAACTTGATATTTAGACACCAACAGGAAGGTGATCCATTCCTTGCCCTCTTTCTTCCATTGTTCAATTACTATAAACTTAATCAAATCATGATGGAAGATGGATTTCTGAAGTTTATCAAGATTTCTTTGAGAAAGTAAAATCATCCTTTGTAAGCTAATAAACAGGAAATAAGGTAGGTTGATTTCCCTCTTACCAGTGAAGTGAAGAAGTAGCTTGAAATGATATTGTAAAACTCTACTATATCTCCCTTCACGTGTAAAAAATATCTATATGATAAACAACAACTTTTCATAGGCTTCCAAAAGCCAATTTCCGGGTATACCCTTCACTAGGTTAGCTCCCTGATTCTCTGGCTTTAACATGTCTTGACACCAGTCTTCTTTTTCCAATTTTCTATATTTAAACCAAAGTTCCCATGCTCATGGTATCTCTATAGCTTCAGCAACCATATCCACGTTCAAACTAATCTCTAGACGACCCACTTTAGTCTTTCCTTCATTGTATATTTCCTCACAAAATCTCATTTAACCTCCAGATGATGACCTTCAAGTTTCTAACAGTATCTCCAACATCCCATATGCTTGAAATATTTCACATGGTCAAGGTTTTTCTCAATCAAACTCGTATCAGAGGGTTCAAACTTGTATAAAGACCCTAATATTCTTCTGGGTGTAACACCTTGTTTTGGATCCATCATATGGTTAACTTCTTGCAACAAACACTTCTGCATACAAGGAATATTAGGGCACAAAAACTCAAAGATATAACTACCTTTTCATGCAAAAATCCTTTAGCAATTTGAATTTGAAGATTAGTTGAGCATTTGGAGGGAGTGTTAAACTCTTGTTGACATGAGAGAATCTTCCAGAGCCTTCCTTAAATTCACTTCATCAAGTATCTGTATGCATTGGATGAGACAGAGCCACACAAACGAATTTGTAGCATGCCAAATAGATTAATAATTAAATGCGCTAACAACTCGAACTTAGTTGTTAGCGCAACATATGCAAAAAGGATGCCACGTGCTACAAACTTGTCCTTGAATGAGTTATGATGTTTTTTTAAACTCAAAAGGTGACAAT
Source organism: Picea sitchensis (assembly GCA_010110895.2). Taxonomy (NCBI): domain Eukaryota; kingdom Viridiplantae; phylum Streptophyta; class Pinopsida; order Pinales; family Pinaceae; genus Picea; species Picea sitchensis. Next base: position 23,417 of record SNQJ01S0013558.1, read on the forward strand.
ATTTATCATCGTGCTTAAAACTTGACTTTTTATATCACATTCTCCTCTTGAAACCATAATGACTCAGACTTTTTGATTTTGACAAAAAGACTTAGGACAAAGCTCATCATGACCCCTTAGTCACCACCTTTAAGCTATGAATTTTGATGAATAGACTAAATAAGGGACTTATTAATTGAATGACTCAGGAAAATAGAGACTCAATTAACCATAGAAGACTTTAAATAAAATGAAATTTTATTTGGGAGATAACAGAAAGATTCGTAGTATCTCTAACATTTTGTGGTACCTCGCAGTTTGTGGTGTCAATAAAATCTGGTTTTTTTTTTAAATTAACCTTAATGGATCAATTGATTAACTACTAGAGTTATTGAACAATCTAATACTCTCTTCTGAGGAAAATATAGTCTCTTCTGAGGGCAATATAGTCACAATCGATAAACCAACTCTTCAATTTGTTTTAACTTGTTTGCAAGCTTCGCAAGCCAAAGTAGAATTGCATAAAACTCAAACTTGGCTTCTTCATGATGAACTTGAATGAAATAATCTTCGACATTATAAACTAATCCTTGCTTAGAACAACGCTCTATTTAAAGAATATGATGATGATTCAGATCAAAAACTAGCACAGGCGAAACTCACTGAGACAACTTCAAATACAAGTGCAGATGAAGATGAATTTGTGCATGAAGAAGTTCATCTTCCTCTTTCCAAGACAACCATCCGACCTTGGGAAGAAATCAAAGATAACAAGTAGATAACATGTATCAGATATGAAAAGGAAGTGACTATTGGCACAGGGGCAGACCCAGGGTTCACTCGAAGAGCGCACCAACAAGACCTAGCTATTGGCCCTTTTGGAAACACATGCGAAGTAGATGCAGTCTCACCTGAAGCATCTAAGAGGGGGGTTGTAGGACATATATATCTACAACCAGGGGAATATCAAGTGGATCTAATACAACAACAAGGCAACATTCATATATCCCTCACCAAGCTAAATTTACCCTGCATAGTTATAGATCTGATCTAATACAACAATGCAAATAACAATATAAGAGTGACAGAGATCAAAGCATCAATCACACACACAACACAAGATGTATGTGGTTCACCCTCTCTCTAGGGCTATGTCCACATAACTGTTCTTATGATTTATTAAGATAAATCCTACAGTTCTTGTCTACCCTCTTAGCTAGCAAATATTCTTTATTATCTCTCTTTCTCTCCCTTTTCTCTGCACCCAGCTGTAGGACTCGACCTTCGCACACAGTTGAAGATCTTACAATACCAGAAGGCTCTCTCACTTAGTACTTCTCTCTCTCAATACAATAATATCTCACCACAACAATAGAGCTAGATCAACAACAATATCATACCAACTCGACCCAGGTCATATTGACCTTTATTTATACATTACAATACCTCACCGACAGCCCTAGGCCGAAACCTAGGTGTCAAAACCATAGATACCAAAACCCTAGGTGTTAAAACCCTAGGTCAACTTGACCCACTTTTTTCGTGCTTCGCCAACCTGTCTTTCCTTTTTTCTCGCACAGTGCTCCAAAGCATCCAATGGTGGATTTTTCCACTTTCTGATTTGTCATCAATCCATCTTCCTTGTTGATCTGTCATCCTCAATCTCCTTGTCCAACGGCTTGCATTTCCATACTACGCTGCATCTTTTCTTCTCTTTTTCTCACTTCGACCCAGTGACAGTTACTGTGTCTTCCGCGAAGTTTGATTTTCACCTTTTATTCCTTGTTCTTCTCTTCCTTCCATAACCAAGGGCCAACAGGCCCCCAACACTCACCTGTGACTCATCCCGAGGCACTTCAGATATGATCCTTTTGTTTTACTTCAACTTTGGACTGTACAGGGCAGCCTTTTCTTTTTTCTCTATGCCTCCTTCCCATCCTTGTGCAGACTGTCTTTTCTATGTCTGGTACCCAGTTTCAACTGCACCTGGTACCTAGAACCTTTTCTTCTTGCTTTTACTGAGGTCTGCAAGGCATCTGGTTGTCATAGTACAACTTCAGCCGACTCCCATTCACTAATCCTTCCTTCCACTCTTCGTTCAATGTCTTCAACTGCACAGCTCCCCCTTTGGTAACATAGGCAACCTCATATGGTCCGAGCCAATGCGTCCTGAACTTCCCTGAATGTTTTTTAAACTTATTGTCATACAGAAATACTAAATCACCTTGTTTGAATGTCTTCTTCTTGATGTGCCTGTCATGATAGGCCTTCTCTCGTTCCTTCTGAACCTGTTGATGGAATCCTGTAATAAATATGTCTTATTCCAGTTCAACCAACTATGCAAGCCTCTCGCGAACAGCACTAGTATCATCCATGTCTATAAATGCAGCAATTCTTAAGCT